>SNQJ01S0017163.1:5093-32342 GCA_010110895.2 Picea sitchensis
GTTCCTACCGAGGCCATTCTGAATGGCCATTATAGACAGCAGTGGAGTAGCCTCATTAAAGCATTAATGGTTGCTGCCATTTGCTAGTAGTGCGCATTAACTGTCTGGCTTAACTGTCTGGCACCCATAAGCTACTGTTTCCTTCACCCATATGCTTTAGCTCTCTCTGACCTGACCTTCACCCAGGATTACTCCAAATATGTTCACATCTATTCCAACAGTGACAGTGACAGATATCGGCCATAATTTGCAACAGTCTCAGAACGAAGGAACGAAGTCCATGGAACCCGCGCCAGGGACGGGGCTGGGAGTCGGCGTGTCAGCAACCCTTGCAAGGCCAAAGAGAGCGAACATTAGGACCACAGCGTACGCAGCTACCACTGTGGAGGTCTAATTGTTTGAGTCAAATCTATTAATTGCTTATACATCGAATAACGTGAAACCTGCAATAACAGTTGAAAGATATTAGCCAATCAAATGTTAGAAAAATAGTTTTTTTGATTATTAAAAAAAATACATATTTTGATTTCTTATGTTATACATTTGATATAAAACAAAAATCAAAAAGTCAACCTAAACTAATAGCCAGTCAACGATGAACTCATCGCTATTAGTCCCTGGCCTTTGGCAGGGACTAATAAGATAGCTCACATATTGTTATGAACTTAAAATTTTATTTTATTGCAATGTTTTTTCTAAAGATTTTAAAATAATGTTTTGTTTTTTTGTTTCATTGAGATGAAGAGTTTTATAAATTTTTTATTATTTTATAATATTTTTAATAAAAAGTATTATAATTATTTTTAAGAAGTCATCAAGATTTAATATTTTAGAATAACATTTTTTTTCATCTCTCATTAGTCCCTGCCCTTCGCGTTGCAGGGACTATAGTAATTGGTTCACCGTTCTTATATTAGTTTTGCATGCAAACCAACCACTTTCCATTTTTTTAACCAAAGTTTTAACAAATTTATACCATTTTCTGATTCACAATTCAGTTTTTATCCTAAGTTATGAATTTGAGCTCTTATTTGGCCTCATATTGAGGCAGAGGGAAAATTTTGAAAATTGTGTCGTTTGAAACTTAGCAAAGGAAAATTTATTTACACTGCATTATTGTGTACATCCATTGAACTGAATTAATGCTAAATCTGGTGTTAGCATTAGTTCATAGACATTAAATGTTTTATGTTTATCCTATGTTAAATTTCATCAATTCCAAACAAATTATATTTGTTGTTGTGTGTCAACCAATTGTGTCCAGTTGTAACTTGCATGGAACATCGGTCTCTATATTTCCTCTCATCCCTGCAGACTACCAACGTCCATTTCGTCTGATCCCTCCATGCAAAATTCGTCTCTATTTTTCCTCCAATCCCTCCAAACTACCCTCAAGATTTGTCTCTCTATTTCCTCTAATCCTTGCAATCTACCCTCTGATCCCAACAAATTACCAGCGCTCATTTCCTCTCATTCCCTCTATTCTCTACGGACTCCTTTAAACATGTTCATTTCCTCTAATCCCTGTAGACTCTTGTAGACACAGGATGTTGGCAAAAGAATTGGAAAAAGAAAAAGGTGCAACTTCCATTTTCTCTAATCCCTGTAGACTCCTGTAGATGCCTGTAGACACAGAATGGAGAAAAAATGGGCCGGATTTTTGTTTTTTCTTAAAAAGGCAAATCGTTCCGATCAAATAGTTTAACTATGTTTATTATCAACCAATGGATGAAGAAAAATACTAATTAGGAGTTGAAAGAACCTATCCATGGATAATACTGAATACAAGGAGAAAGTAACTCGACCAAATTTACAACATGGCTCTTGATAATATCATTACTTTCTCCACAAGCAATGGGCATGCGGGTTTTGTAAAGGATCTCTGGAAAACCATCGATGCACTCCCAAGGATTTTCTCTTTACAGAGAGTCTAAAGCTTTTAACTAAATTATCACTTAAGGCAGGCGCTTGCTGCTTTGGAGCTCCTTTTGTTAAGATATAGAATTTTATGAAAATGTTATTATCATTTTATCAAATAAGTATTATAATTGTTCAAAAGAGATTGAGATATTTTTATGGAGCATTTTTATTAAGACATTTTTATTGTGTTTTTTTTTCTTTTTTCTTTTGAGCATTTTCACGGACCATTTTCATGGGGCATTTCATTGAGACATTTTCATTGATGCATACCTTAACAAACCTTATTTACAACTTTGACCTAATCGTATGCACAAGATCCTTCTCTTAATTTTGTTTATAATGTATTTCCTCTCTATTCTTTTATTCCAATATGAACAATTCACCACATTTACCAAAACCTCTCAAGGGGAGACCTAGCAAAGTAACCCTCGACAATCTTTGTGAATATATAGAATAATTAGAGAAATGTAGAGAATAAAGAGAATCCAAACTTCAAATAGAGTTAGAGGTAATGCTCGATAATAAATTTGGATCCTTTGAAGATACAATTCATAAACATATAGACAATAAAATAATAGGGTTAGAGAATAAGTTGCAGAAAATGGAGATTAGGTTACAAGAAATGGAAAAGAAAAGCCAAGTAAAGAAACAATCAAACCAAGAAAGAGAAGTCAATAATTTAGAAAATCTTAATTTGGGGAACACGATTAACGAGATAGAAGAAATAATAAATAACAATTTCTCCCTAAATAGTTTGGAAGGTAAATTAAACATCAAACCCATCAAAGAGGAAGTGAATAAGCTTATAGAATTAGACCTTCAGTGCAATAACGAAACCTTGAACCTTATAATTTTTTGTTTGAAAGAGAAGAAATATGAGGACATGCTAACACTAGTCAAGGAATAACTACAAAATAAATTACAAATTGAAACAATTTGTCTCATAGAAGAAAAAATGCCAGGAAAAATAATTGAGCATAAATATAGGTTACAATGTGTTAAGGTAATCTCTAATGACCATAAATATGACATCCTCAGTGAAACTAAAGGGTCAAGAATTTTTATAAATGAAGACCTCATTCTAGAAGACCTCAATCTAGAAGACCAAAAATAATTAAGGAAGAAAGTTCAAAAGGTAAGAGAATCTAGGAAAGAAGGAAAATGGGGCAATAATTAGGAATAGAGACCAAAACATTAATAATAAATAGGAATTTGAGACTCTTTGGATAATATTTTGGAATTGTCATGGATTTTCATGGAGCAAAGGGCCCATGTTAAGATGGATATCGAGTCAAATGATATTACATTCCTTTTTTAAATTTGGGAGCATGAAGAATCTAAGGTCCCTAACATAGAAGGATTTGTCTTGTGGTTGGTATGGAAAAAGAGATCCCACTATAGAGGAATTGGAAGCATAGCTTGTTATATAAAGAAGAACAAGAAAGACCCTTTCAATCAATTCATGTGGATGGAGATTTTATATATTAATGCTATAGAGATTTATATAGTAACATGTTATTTTGTGCATATTAATTTTACCTTTTATAAGAAAAACAATCTTGATAAAAATTGTCCTTACAATAACTTAGAACATGATAGATATAGTCTTGGAAATGAACGTAGTATCCTCTTTCTAGGAGACTTTAATGCTAGAACAACAACTAATCAAGCTATTATTTTAAGCAATGCTTTCGGCCCTAATTCTCTATGGCTAGATGATGACATTTTTTTAGCTATTATATACAAAAGAAACTTTGAAGAGTTGGTTGATAATTTGTTTGACCGGATCAAGATATGTAGTTCTCAAGATCTAATAATTTACAATGGTCTAATGAAGTGGCCAAAATCCAAATGGATGACATGTATTCATGGGTTTGGCAGCAATATCGTAGATTATGTGAGATATGATATCCATGTATACAACCAAATAGTAAAATGTGACATCTTATATGACCATGAGCCTGACTATGATCATAGAGATTTAATACTAACTCTAAACTTTGTCATGCACCAAAGCTCCATAGAAGAGAATTTGATAACAAAATGTGCTTGATCTTCAACAAAAATGAAATTGATCTTTCTTTAAAGGATTTAAATAATGAATTAAATATCCTATCAAATAAGGACAATATTTAACACCTCTATCATAATTTTATGACAACCCTCTCTACTTCCATTTATAAGTTATCTATCAATGTGTCATGTAAAAAGGAAAATAGAACAACCAACCCTTGGTATGATAAAGAATGCAAGATTTCTAGATCAAGGTGTCATGTAAAAAGGAAAATAGAACAACCAACCCTTGGTATGATAAAAAAATGTTAGATTTCTAGAAAATCCATTAGGGATGCTTCTAATGAGTCCTTAAAATCCAACAAGATGAATACGTACAAATCCTTATTTAAAAGGAAAAAGTGTACTATATAAATAGAAAGCAAGAGAAGCTTTTGAACCTCTCTAAACTAGATCCTAAGAAATTCTAGAGGAAAATTTTGACTTGTAAAACTAAAGACAACAATATGATTCCCCTAAGGGATTGCAATTCCTACCTTAAAAAGATGTATGAATCCCTTGATGTCATGGACAATATTCAAACCCTTTCTATAAAGGAAGGATTTTTTCTATAGAAGACATAGAATTTTGGGTTAAGCATCCCACTCAAGGGAAAGCTAAGGACATAGAAGACTACTAAAAAAGAATATTAAAAATTGGAGGACTTGTCCTCATCCCTCACATCCATAATCTCTTCAATTTAGCAGTCAAATAGGGTTTCTCTAAACCCTAGACTCAAAGCCTCATTGTTCCTATTTTTAAAAGTGGGGATTAAAAAAATACCTCTAATTATAGGACTTGTTACCGCTAAATTTAGTGGTCTCGTTAAGGTCTTCTTGAGGTGATAAAGTGGAACCACACAGGATAAGTTCTCATTGTCACCTTGGAACACATAACCACTCTTTAATCCAAACTCCTACAAAGGGATATGGGAGGCTTCCCTAATCTAAACATATACACACAACTTCACCAAAGATTAGTAGACTAGTGCTTAATAATGATGTCTAAGGTGAAGGTAGGAGTTAATTACTTGATTTTAACTTGATCTGAAAATGAAATAAACCACAAAAATAATGTATACCAACAAGCAAAATATCACTCAAACCTTGCAATATATAACTCTAAATTAACAACACAAAGTTGAGGGATGAATGCCCTTACCAAATGAGAGATCATTTTGTTGGTATGTGCCTCATGATAAGTGCCTGTAAGTTGACAAGTATCTCGTTGTACTATACTTTTAGATCTGAAAAACATGCTAGAAAATACAGAAAACAATGATTAAAATGCCCCTTTGGGGCCACCCCAAAGTGAGAAAAAACACTAGATCAATAGATATATGGGTGGGGAAGCTTGTGCAACGAGTTAATGATGATATCAATGGCCCAAAATTCATATCAACAAGTAAAATGGAGTTTCAAACAATATGGAAACTACTTGCATCAAGCAGGGCTTAAATCCCCCTAGGGTCAAAATGCATAAATTTATTCCAGCAATAAAATGTGACTTATAATGGCCGGAAAATGCCTATTTTTATCCCAGAAAATCAATATTAAGCTATTTAATCAGATTTAGAATAAAAAAAGAGAATTACAAATGGAATGTACTTACTTGTTCAAACCCTTTAGTGAGGTTTCTTACTGGATCTATGGATAGATATGTTGTAATAATATAGATATGAAAAAATACCTTACAATACCATCGTGAAATATGATTTTAAAGTGCATAAAATTAGAGGGTAGATCATATCTTCTTGGATAAAGATGGATCTAGTATCAAGTCCCAAGGATCTACTAGCTAGTAAGATAAAACAAAATCAAGCACAAGCTAGACAATTATTTTGTATTTTTATAAAACAGAAAACAAAGGAGATTGATTGGGTTTTAAAGTTTAATGGTTGATGTAGTGAGGTTTATCTTGGCCTTAAAATTACCTTCCGGAGTTCCAAATTGCAATCACAATCCTCTATTTTTAAGTTGTTAACTTTGGACTAGAACATGGGTTTGGAGTCGAGGAGACGATCACACCCAATCTAGTCTAGAATAGTGTTACAAGATTTTAGATTTTTCCAAGAAATCTTTGTCAATGGAGATGGTCTCCAACCATTGGGTTAACTATGGCACCAAGTATAATATTACCCTTGCTGGAGGGATTCCTGATAAATATCTATCCAACACTTGGGTTTGATTAATGCCTAATACCAACAAAAGGATAAGACGAAGTCTAGTGCCTTGACCTCTCCTTCAACATGATTATGTATTCCCACAATGGGTCAATCCAATTGTCTTATAGTAATCTAGAAATACATGTGTCTGTTGGATTACTAAGAGGGGGGGTGAATCAGTAATAGAGCAATATAATCCTTTTTAATCAATGTATCATTATCATCCAATATTTGCAGTGTAAATAAACAATGAACAAATTAACAATCATACACATACATGGTACACCAGTGTTTTTATGTGGAAACCCAAAGCGGGAGAAAACCACGAAATGCTTTTTCTTATATGTCTTGAAGAATTACATTCATTGGAAGCACCAACTTCCTTTGTTTCCCAGTTGCAACTGGAAGGAGGCTCCAACCCCCTAGTTTCTCAGGCTACAACCCGAGGGAAGCTCCAACTCCCCAATTCTCTGGCTACAACTAGAATGAGGCTACAACCCCCTATGTTTTCTGGCTACAACCGGAAGGTGGCTACAACCACTTGTCCTTGCCCCATCCAACCACCCTAAAGTAGAAGTAGAATGATGGAACCACTGTCACACTATCACTGTGAGATATACCACTGTACAACTGTATCAATTTGTACCACTGACCTGCAGCCAACCTGTACAACTTCCCTGTAATCAATCTGTACCTGAATTGAACATGTATCAACAAAATACAATAGGTACGTGACCTGTAGTGCTGCAACATGCGTATTTATGTGCCCTATCTGTTGTGCAACCCGCATATGTACACGACCAAACTATTATGCAACCTGCATATGCCTTCTGAAAACTAGGGTTTCTTTCTTCTCAAAAATTCTGACCCTGTGTAACTTCTTTCGCATAGATTTGTAACCTGTCACTGCATCCAGACTGTATATGTACCCTGTGCATGCATCCTCATACATATCTCTCTCTAGTCATGTGCCATATGTGTGTGTAATCATGAATAAGTATAATAACCCTCACATGATCCAAACTTCAAACCCTTTATGATATTCAACCTCTCAATACATCAACCAATACAAGCTCTCAATGATATACCACAAAAGCCCTTAGCCATATGCCAAGAAATACAAGATGTGCTTCAACAAGAAGTATCAATGATAAATATACCAACACTGTATTTCTGTAGATCTGATTTATACAGAAGATCACATGCAACCACTAGTCTTTCTAGGGAGAATCCTTAAATCTCCATAACCATTTCTCATGCATACATCAAAATACAACTATTCATAGAAATAAGACATACCTTTTGAACCAATGGATAGATCTGATGTATCTGAGCACTGTAGACCTTCTTGGGAGCTTTATCTCAGAATCTAGAACCTTTGCATCTTCATATTCTCAAGTTTCCATGGCTTTACCAACATGTACACACCCTAATACACTGCCAACCCCGCGTACGTACGCACCCTAGTACACTGTCAGACCACGTATGCCTCAGTATATACGCACCCTAATACACTGTCAGCCCGCGTATGCCTCAGAAATTAGGGTTTTTTAGTATTCGTTGTAATTTCGAGACTTTTTCCATCAACCTTTCGTAATACCTCAGACTTTCGCAACTTCATATGTATCAATGAGTACTTGCAATAAGACTCACACAACAAAAGATATTCAATGTGTTCAAGTGTAATTAAATGAGAGAGCCTTGCCTCTTATTTATACTTTCATGTATCATTCCACTTTCCTTATTTTAGGGAGTTCTCCATTAACTTTATTATTTAAATTTTCTATTGTAAACACTTTGACTTTTAGGGGCTTCTAGATGACTCATGAGGGTTCTCCAACTTCACATGGCCATAACTCTCTAACCGTGAAGAGTTATGTGAAATTCCACATACCACCGAAAATGGCATGACATGTATTATCCCTCTGGAATAGTCTTACCTGCCAAACTTGGGTCCATTACCCAAACCATTGTGCTACCAGAATTCCCTACCAGATTTTCTTCAAGTGTTGACATCAATGATAACCAACCCATTTAATCAGCATTGTCTATTCTATGAAGCACAATAAAAACAAGACAAAAAGAAAAAGCATAAAAGAATCAACCCAAAATATGCACTAGAAAATAAAATTTCTTATTATGACATAATGATCTCACATCTTAACAATAACACAATTGGGTAGAGGGTCTAGACTTTTATATTTCTCTTTCTAATGGATAGTTTTTCCCCTCTCCCCAAAATATAATTGTTTGACTTGTCATTTACAACCTGAAGACTAAGTCTTTTTACAAGAGAAACACTTTTTTAATCAATAAAAATCACCCACAAGGGTGTTCAATTTGGCTATGAGAGGCAATGACTAGTTTAATAACTTGGTTCACTTGGATTGAGCATACTTGGTCTCCCATGTTCCACTTCTCTTAAACCGACCATTCCCTTGGATGCTCAATGACTGCTGGAAGATGTTGATTTAATAAGAATATCCATGACTAGCTTTTAATACCCACGACTATGAAAAAAGGGGGGTAGATTTAATTTGATTAAGGTTGATTTAATTTAAGGAGGGTTGTGTTTTTCTTACTTGAGTGCCCACAACTATATTTTGATTCCCCCTCATCCAACATTTGGATTTCTTTGACCCGTATAACTAACTCTTTACCCAACGACTATTTCCTTTGACTAAATAGGCTCATTAAAATATGTTATTGGTTGGGCAGATTTGATGGAGATGAGGGTCGATGGCTTCCAACATCCATTCTCTTGACTCAGCATTTAATGAGTTGACCCTGTGACTCACTTTTTGGCTTGGAAAATGTTCCCATGGCTCTTTGACTACTCACAACTCACTTGGAGAAGGACGAATTAACTAATTGGGGTTGATTTAATTATCTGGAGGGATATTTAATTAATAAATTCTCAATTTGGATGAGGGAGGAATGTTTTGATCCAGAGTCTCATTATTTTTCCAAACAGATCACTTGGACCCCACATTCACTTGGAAATGATAACTTAGTTAATTTGGCCCAATTTAATTAATTTAGGTTGATTTTCTTTAGTTGAGGGTCGATCCACCTGATTTTTCATTTATTGGCTTGATAAAACTCAATGGCTAGAGACCTTTTGACCCTATGGCTCACCTTTGACACCAATCACTAACTTGGAAGGAGGCCACCATCTTTACTTTTCCCTGATTTTGTTAGAATTGTTGATGCTAGTGGTAGCATCAGACATGTACTTCCACATTGGCATGTGTGATCCAGAATCTTTTTGTCAGGTGACTTATTAAAGAATCGTATTAAATGAAAATAAACTAAAGTACACCATAAAGAAGGAAAATCTCAAAATGAAAGAGACATAATCATGCAATATGAACACAAATAACTCGATAACGGAGTTTGTCCCTGGTGGACTACGTCTTCGGGTCCTGCTCTCAAATGGGTAGGTATTTTTATTAACTCCACAAAAGAATTGGGCAAAATACATAAGTATACCTCATTCTTAATTTAAGCCACAAAATCTTTGATCAGATCAGAAAACTAACACCACCACAACGTTCGTGGCGTCGTTTTACCTAAAAATGACTGTCTCCACGCCTTGATCCGAGTATGACACTTTTTGGCCCAAGAGGCACCCCTACCTCGGTTTACATGCCACTGCTCCTGCAATAAATGAATGTTGGCTAACACGAAGGTGTGGGGCCTTTGGGATAACGGAGGTCATGATTTCTAATCCTATGGATTCATATAACTTTTACACACACCAACCATTGGAGGGTTGCCACGTGGCAACCCATGACTGGGCCAGGTGGCACCATATTATTTGTCCACGAAAATGACACGTGTCATCACCTGATTTTCCCACGTGTTTGCCATCAATCTGTACGACCTTGCCACATCATCCCATGCCAAATCAGTCTTACAGATGTGCCATGTGTCACCGTGATAGTGGTGCCATGTGTCACCTTGACCTTTTGACTTTTGACCAAGTTTGACCTGAACTTTGACTGCTTATATCTTTTGATTTGTAACTATGTTTGACGAGTCGTTTGCGCCGTTAGAAAGATTGTGACGCGCTCTTCACGATCATGTCATTTTAACTAAGTTTTGGGAACTTTTAATTTTTGTCCTTTTGTTGTCTGCTGGAGCCATTCTAAGTATTTTGAGTTTCCTCTATAAGTTCTGAGTTGTTCTTAGCCTTCTCTAGATCCTTTTTGGATCAACGTGTCTAGCATGTGGAATTCGTCGTAATCCTTCTAGCCTTGAGTTTACTTTATTTAAAATGAATTAATTAAAGTAAAAGTGTTTTTATTGGTTAATTGAGTTTTTTAGAAAAATTGATAAAAGTAATTATCATGTAATCCATGAAATCTAAATCGTAAGTGAGTGTGAGAAGTAATCTCAACCGTCAATCACTTTGGATATTATAAATAGATTGTAACTCAAAATTATAAAAGCAAGGCTAGGGTGAAGGAGGAACACACTTGTGTGAGATACACTTGTGAGAGACTTTGGTGAGGGATCAAGGTCGATAATTTTGGTGAGATTCCAACGTAGAGGATAACAAAGAAGGACATTTGCTAGTGTGAGGAGTGTAGAAGAAAATAAGGACTTTTTCTTACACAAGAGTGAGGAGATCTCACTAGTTGGGTGAAGAGATTTTGTCCAAGTGTTGATGCAAAGAGGGTTGTATCACGAAGGACTATGATTCAAGATGTTGGATAGGTGGAGAAGGAATTTCATCTAGAGGTCATATAGGTCAAGGAGAAGAGAGAGTAGAGGAAACCATAGGTGGGTTTTAGCTGATAGAAGCTAGAGGAAAGCGTAACATCGTACAAAAGTTTCCATACAAAGTTTTTGTACATGTACACAGGGATTAGTGGAGACAGTTGTGTATGTATGTGAGTTTTCTGAAGGAAATACACGTACACTTTGGGAAACGTGCTGGTACAAATTCATAGCAACACATGCATTGCCAGGTTTATATGTAGTGTATATTCTCTTAGTGGGCCATTTCCCTATTACGAGAGCCCTGATTTGACCTTAAGAAAAGAATCTTGGAATTGGTTTTCCCTTTGGGGGTTTTTTCATGGGTTTATACCTGAAAATATTGGTGCATTGTGTGTGATATTTCGGTTTCCTTATTCATGCTTTGGTTGAATGTTTAGTTGATTACTTAGTTGTGTTTTTATTAGATAGAGCGATTTTATTTTGAGCTAACTGTCGGGTGGTAGGTCGAAGTGGTAAAATAAACAAGGTATCAAAGTATGATATTTGAAGGGAGGAAATCAAGACCAAATATCTCAGTAGTTGCAAGAACATCTATTATATCTGCAAGAATATCTAGTCAGATCTATAACTGTGAGGTGGAAATTGAAGGAAAACTTTCAGGAAGACAACAATACTGAGGCAGAACATGTGTTTTTGTAGGTGTACGAAGGTGTACGTGGGTCACATAAGGGACAATCACATACATATGTGGGATGCTATGACAAAAATCATGTACATACGCAAGTTTCAAAAGTGATAGTCACGTACATATGCAAGCTGTAGTGATGACAATCACATACATGGTCGTATAGGGAAGTACAAGGGTAGTTTCAGCAGAGGGTTACAATATCAGATCTTAGTGATGGAAACATGATTGCAATTGGAGGATAGGTTGGATGGGGTTTCATACTACATTCCTTGGAAGGAGAGGATCATGTTGGTGTTGATGGAGAATGGGATCTGGGAATTTTCTAATACTTAGATAACTCCACCAACAAATGTGACAACACTTGTCATCCATGATCAGAGGGATGTGAAAGCCAGGCACATCATTCTTGATCTAAAAATATTTTGACACTAAATTATTCTTTAAATATACATGTTAACATATAACGTGTTTCAAAATATTTCTTGATCGCCTTTGACAAATTTTCTTAACACATGTGAATCTTTTACTTATCCAAAACCTCATAAAATGATGAATAATTTGTAGAATAATGAGAGATAACACATCACAAAATAAAAGAACTATGAAGACAATATTTGATGATGGAATTCACCTGATACCAACTTCTGGGATACATCTTTGAGTCCCCTTCAACAATGAGACTACTCTTCATTAATCTCAAATGTCAAAAATTACAATGAAAATGGACTTACAAAATCCAATCTTGAAGTCACTCTTAAATTCTACTACTCAATCTCAAAAAAATATGTTACCATTGAATTCCTCTCAAAATTATGAGAAAAATGAGTATAAACTCGACTATATTATGAACAACTCAAAATGACCCCCTTTACATGCTAAACGATGCACTATGACTCTCATACATGGAAATATAGACTAATACTTTCATAAACAACATCTTAGCACAAAATAGACATCACCATCATGCTCCTCTCGAAAAATTGAGACAAACAAGTATAAACATGACTATGTTTGGACATGGCATGCAAAACAAGATAACTTCATGACTAAGACATCTCTTGTCATGCAAATCGAGACACTGTACTTTACTATGCCGTATCATCCCATACTTTGCACTCCATAGCACCTCATGATCCATGCCTAGTTTAAATAGGGGGTGGGCCCCCAACCTCCATCTGAAATCTCGGCTCGAACTTAAATAAAATTCCCTTCGTGGTTATAACCAACCGAAGTTGGTGGCACATTGGTTGGTGGTTGTTTATGAAGTCATTGGAACTTTGGTGGGAGGTCCAAGGTTCAATCCCCACAGACTCCATATTTGGCATATATGTTATATATAATTTTTAACCATGTGTATTCGGTCTGCCCCCTATGGGGGGGAACAATTTTTAATCCCCAGGCCAACTTGGCCTTCTAGAAGGTGCCACGTGGCACCATTTGATTGGCCCATGTGGTAGCCTATTATTGGTCCACCTGTCTCACACTATGCCCTGCCACATGGCATCATCGTACTGAATGAACTTGCCACATCAACTGTTGACTATGTCTCCACCTATTCGCCTTGTCATCATATGGTAGACCACGTGTCACTGTGCTAGTGGTGCCACATGGACCATATGGTCTACCATGTCATCCGTACGGATGACACGTCGCATTTTCCAACTGGTCCAATTGGATACCCATTCTTCCAAATTTGGGTGACACGTGGTAGCTCTTGGAGCTTCCACATCAACATGATGATGTCATGTTGACATTGCCTATCCAAGTGTCACTCTCCCTGATTGACATTTGTTGTACGGATGTTGATAGTATCAACTATATGGAAGGACACATGTCATCCTCTGATTCATCCACTTCAATTGTATGGATTCCACATGGCAGTCTGTCGTACTTCCACGTCAACTTGCTGATGTCATCTATACATACTGCCTAATCATCCTTTTGCCCTATTTTTATAAAACTTTGAAAGGCCATAACTTTCTCATATGATGTGTTTTTGAGGTGATTCATGCGTCATTGGAAATCTCTCGCTGAGATCTTTGCAATGAAATCATTTTCAAGAGAATTTGAGACAATCAATTTTTGAGAATTTATGGATCCTCCTAGACGTCTTCGAGCATTCTAGATTCTCCTAGACCTCTTTGAGCATTATGGATCCTCCTGGATCACACCTTCCCATTGAAGAAATTTTTGACCTCCAAAAGTATGGATATTTCAACAACTTAGTGATGATACCTCTTCCTCTCTCTTCTACCTTGTTGAATTTCTCTTATTCAACAACTTAGTGATGATGAAGCTTCCTCACTCTTCCACCTTGTTGAATTGTACTTGGAATGATTCCCATATTGGAATTGATATTTTGGATCTTTATCTCAGATACAGATTTGATCTCCTTCTTGAACTTTCATAATCTCAAGGAAACCAATCTAGATCAGTGTACTTCTGTCTACATCTCTAAAACATGGCTCTGACTCTATCTCTCTGCAATAGTCCTAACTCTGGATCTTTTCTCATGGCTACTGGTGCTAGTTTAGATCTAGATATGCTTCTAGTGCATTGATTCCTTCATAACATAATTCTTCTCACTGACTCTCTTCTCTATAATATCCAAACTTGAATCATGAACTCAAAATCCACTCCCATCTCCTTCTCTGTTGAAGATAGTCCATCTTGAAAATCATAAAAGCAAGTCGAATATTGATCTATGTCTCGCCCATCTTGGCTTAACTATTCATGTACTATTGATGTATCTGTAGGAGTCTCTGAATGAATACCCTTTTCATTTACTCTCTCCTTCCGTGAAAGCAAAATATAAACATGTTTTCCACAAACATATGTACTGCTTGACTTGCTTCTGCTCAAGGTATACATGTATATGAACATGGCATAACATATTGAAGATATTCATAGGATAAATCATACTTATTTCACCTTATCTCTTTATGAATACGACCATTTCTTTATCATCTCTAGGAATGCATTGTATAGCTATGATGCTCTTCCCTCTCTTGAGCTACATGTTCCAACTAGCAAATCTTGTTGTTCCTTCACCTTTGTACTTCAGAATAAGAATGATATTACATAGACAATTTGATCCCTATGCAATTCATTAGTTGATAATAACAATAAATTGTCTATACACTATTTTCGAAAGGATTTAGAAATCCCTAAAAGATCCCTCTCACTCTGAAAACTCCCTAAAGAGCGGCTAATAAAATCCAAGTCTTTAGAATCCCTACAAGATTCCTCTCACTCTTGAAATTCTCTAAGGAGTGGCTAATAAGCCCTTTATTACAACAATGGAAATATACTTTAGAAGGTATTTACATATGCATACTAATTTTACTACTTACAAATATACATATTTACAAATTATTTTCCAAAATGTAATCTTTTCTGATACCTATCCAGGGACGAAGATAGGTGGCCTCTTCGTGGACTCGATCTTCCCTTAGTACTGGAAGGAGTCTCACAACTTCTTGTCTCTAACAATGCCTCTGACGATGAATCTGAATCTGACATTGAATTTGATGTTGAATCGAAATAGCCACTGGATCCAATTATAGGTCTTCCAAGTAACCTATATAATCTCTCCTTTATAACAACAAGCACCATCGATGTGTCATGAGTAGCTTTCTTTGAATACACTAATACTTGTCCATCTTAGAACACAAATGCATATCCTTAATATTTGAAAGATAAAACTGAGATTAAGTTTACTTTCAAATCTAGAACATATAACATATGTTCTATTCCCAGAAATACTCCTGATTCGAGCTAGAATCTCACATACCCGACTCCTCTTATTTCTTGTCTGGTATTAGTCCCAGATCTTACATAGAAATATGTGTAATTTCTGAGAAATTAAGGAACACTAATCTCATCTCTGTCATCTGGCGAGATGATCCATTGTCCATAAACCATACCTTGATGTCTTCATACACTACAATGTTATGACCAACCATCAAGAAGAATTTTTTTTCTAATCTCTCAACAAGACTATCAACTTCACTTGAGGTTGCTACTTGTCTTCTTGTAAGTGCCTTTACATCTTCCTGGTTCTTCTTCAGAAATAATTGTGGATAAAGTGTCCAACACTTCTCTATATGATGTCCACTCTTACCAAAATGAATGCAAAAATGTTTTTTCATGTCTTAAAGTCCCAATCATTTTTTGTCATTCTTTTGTCTTGGAAAATGATTTATGCTTCTAGCCTTTTTCTTGTATGGATTTTCTTACAAGGATTTTATTCTCCAACATTTCACCATATTATGGTTATTAGTTCCACAGAACACACATGGATATGTAGAACATAAATTCATGTTAGTCTTACTAGTGGGAAATGTCTTCATTCCCTCCTTAGAATGCTCATCTCTTTGTGGAGATGTCATGCATTTGATACCTTTCCTTGTGATGGAAGATTGTTCTGGTAGGGCCAACTGCTTATGAAATACATTTTCATTTGAAGTTCTCCTTACTTCATCCATCCTAAAGCATTCTCCATCTTGACGAGGAGAAGAAGAATATGATGAATTATCTTCCTTGGTTATTATCTGTAAACCTTTCGTAGGATATAGTCTCTATTGCATATGATACTTTTCCTTCTCCACTTTCCCAACTTCATATAATGGTGCCAATATATGTTCCTTATCATGCAACTCTCTTTCCAATTCATGAATAATACCTCTAAGGAATTCTTCATGAAATATCAATCGATCTTGAATCCTCTGCTTCTCCTCCTCGAGGGATTGTAGTTGCATCCTTAATTCAGAATTCTCCTTCTGAATCTGTCGATTCATGTCCCTCTGAATCCTTAATTTCATGAGAGATTTACTCATGTTTTCCTTTGCAACAAAGAGATATGTTCTTCCAAACAAGGAGTATTCAAACACCTCCACCAACTTAAGTCTTGGACCTCGTCACATTTACTTGCAAACACTTGTCAAAACTAGCTCTGATACCAACTTGATATGAAAATCCTTAGATGTTAAATTACTCTTTAAATATACATGTTAACATCTAACCTTCTTCAAAATATTTCTTTATAGTCTTTGACAATTTGATTAACACATGTGAATCTTTTACTTATCCAAAACCTCATAAAATGATGAATAATTTGTAGAATAATGAGAGATAAAAAAAAAAAAAAAAAAATAACTATGAAGACAAGAGTTGATGATGTATTTCACCCTATACCAACTTTTGGGCTACATCTCTGAGTCCCCTTCAACAATGAGACTGCTCTTCATTAATCTCAAATGTAAAAAATTACAATGAAAATGGACTTACAAAATCCAATCTTTAAGTCACTCTTCAATTATGTTGCTCAATCCTAGAAATAGATGTTACCATTGAATTCCTCTCGAAATTATGAGAAAAATGAGTATAAAATCGACTATATTCTGAACAAGCTCAAAATGACCCCCTTTACATGCCAAATGATGCATTATGGCTCTCATACATAACAATATAGACTAATACTTTTGTAAAAAAAATATTAGCAAAAAATAGACACCACCATCATTCTCCCCTCGAAAAACTGAGACAAACAAGTATAAACATGACTATGTTTGGACATGGAATGCAAAACGAGATAACTTCATGACTAAGACATCTCTTGGCACACAAATTGAGACACCATATTGTACTTTGTCTTATCATCCCATACTATTTAGTCTATACCACCTCGTGATCATTACCTAGTTTAAATAGGGTGTGGGCCCCTAACCTCCATCTGGAATCTCGGCTCGAACTTAAATACAATTCCCTTCATGGTTATAACCAACTGAAGTTGGCGGTGCATTGATTGGTGGTTATTTGTGAAGTTGCTGGAAATTTAGTAGGAGGTTCAGGGTTTAAGCCCCACAGACTCCATATTTGGCATATATGTTATATATAGTCTTTAACCATATGGATTCAGTCCACCCCCCGTGGGGGGGAATGATTTTTTATCCCTAGGACAACTTGGCCTTCTTGAAGGTGCCATGTGGCACCATTTGATTGGCCCACGTGGTAGCTTATGATTGGTCCACCTGTCACCAATTGTGCCTTGCCAAAAGGTGTCACTGTACTATACAAACCTGCCACATCAATTGTTGATTGTGTCGCCACCTATTTTCCTCATCATTGTACAGTAGGCCACGTGTAACCCTGCCAGTGGTGCCACATGGACCGTATGGTATGCCACATCATCTGTACAGATGACACATGGAACATTCCTATTAGTCTAACTAGATTCCTATTCATTCAAATCCAGGTGACAAGTGGTGGCTCCTAGTGCTTCCATGTCAGCATGATGACATCATGTTGATGTCACCTATCCACTTGTCATTCTCCCTTCTTGCCACTTGTTTTATGGATGCTGACATCATAAACTGTATGGAAGGACACATGTCATCCTATGATTTGTCCACTTCAATTGTACAAATGTCACATGGCAATCTGTCGTACTACCATGTTATCTTGCTAATGTCATGCTAACGTCATCTGTATGGACATCCCAATCATCATTTTCCCCAGTTTTTTATCAAAAATTTGAAAGGCCATAACTTTCTTATACGACGTCTGTTTGAGGCGATTCATGCATCATTGGAAATATCTTTCCAGGATCTATTTAATAAAGTCCTTTTTCAAGAGCATTTGAGATGATCAATTTTTAAGCATTTCTAGATCCCGTTGGACTTCTTTGAGCATTCTCGATCCTTCTGGACCTCTTTGAGCATTCCATATCTTCCTGGATCAATTCTAGATGGAGTGAAGGATCAATTTATCCCTCATGTATTAGGAAAGAATACTTCCATGGACATGTGGGAGGCTCTGAAGAGTTTATTTCAGAGAAAGAATGAGAATCACATAATGGTGCCGAGAGAGAAGCACAGGGACACGAAGATGACATGATATGATAAGGTGACAATTTATCTCACTAGGATCCAACATGTTCAAGATGAACTCACTGCAATTTTGGAAATAGTGGATGATTCAAAGTTGGTGAGGACAATGCTCAAGGGCTTCGAGAAGGAGTGGACATCGTTCATCAAAATAATCATGACATGAGAGAAGATTCCATATTGGTCAAGGTTATGGGATGAATTCATTCAAGAGGAACTTCGGGATTAATATCTAAATGGAGGTCGACACAAGAATGATGATGAGAAACTTTCTCTTGCTAGTCAGACAAGGAAGGACAAGTTCAAGAAGATTGCTAGTGGAGAGTCTACCTCTCAAGTTAGAAAGAAAAAGGACATGAACAAAGTCAAGTGATTTGCATGTCACAAGTTTGGACATTATGCATGTCAATGTTTGCATAGGAAGAAGGGTGGGAACAAAACACAACCATAGGTAGCAGTGTCGGCAAAGACTCGAATGGATTAGTTTTGCAAGAAGTTTGAACAAACAAAGTTCTTACTTGTTTCCCAGACTTCCTTGGGAACCATATCAATTGATGCATGGTTGATAGATAGTGGAGACACATGTCATATGACAGGAGCAGAAGAGGTGTTCGAGCGCTTTAAGATTCTGAATCAAAGATGCACGTGGAACTTGGTATGGGGACCAATCATGTAGTGAAGGGATCTGGAGCAATGCCATTTCAAATGGATTTAGGAGGCACATTAAGAGGGACATATGTGTTATGGGTGACAGAACTCAAGAGGAGAGTGATATCAGTCTTAATGATTGAGAAGAAGGGATGTGATGTAGCATTCAAGGATGGAAAGGCATTAATCAAGCCTAGAGGATCTATCTTAGACAAAGCAATTGTGTTTGAAGTTAGAGAGAGAAACTTGTATAAGCTAAAGGGCCAGCCTATGTGAGCAATGGAAAGAAATAAAGTGATAGAGAACAAGGAGCATGCAACTCTGAAGGTTGAGTAATTAAGAGGGAGTCAACCTTTAGGTTCAAGAGGGAAGGAGCAACCTTTCAAGTTTGTCAAGAAGGAGTCATAGTTTGAGATGATCATCCAGGATGCTCAGGAGTAGGAGGCTTCTAAGAGCATGATCAAAGGTAATGACTCTTTGGATATTTATCTGAGTGAGATGGAAGGGATAGATTATGTGTCAGAGGGAGTAGCCAATCAGGTGGATCAGAGAGAAACCATGATACAAGAACTGGTAGCGAAGAGAGAGACAACTCCAAGTGGGAGAAGTACCTTCCTCGCTAAGAGGGAGTGTTGATGTTAGTGGTAGCATCAGACAAGTACTTCCGCATTGGCATGTGTCTAGCATGTGGAAGTCTGCGAAAGACTTCTAGCCTTGAGTTTACTTTAGTTAAAAGGAATTAATTAAAGTAAAAGTATTTTTATTAGTTCATTGAGTCATTTAAAAAAAGGGCTAAAAGTAATTAACATGTAATCCATGCAATCTAAATCTTAAGTGAGTGTGAGAAGTAATCTCAACCATCAATCACTTTGGAGATTAGAAATAGATTGTAACTCATAATTATAAAAGCAAGGCTAGGGTGAAGTGTAACAACCCTAGTAGAATATATGTTTAGGGTTTATTAAGTAAAAATTTATTAGGTGATTAATTGTATTAAAATGGTTTTAACTAAACAATGATTGGCATAATAGTATTAATTAAATATTTATTAGTTAATTAATTGTTATAATNACATGCATTTCTTGTACATATACACTAGTATGTATGAGTTTTCTTGACTTACTTACTGATAATGTCGGTTAATTGTTATGAATGTGTGAACCATGTTTCTTTTCCTTTGACCATAAGATACCTTAACTTCGGGACGAAGTTTCTTGAAGGGTGGGTGTATGTAACAACCCTAGTAGAATATATGTTTAGGGTTTATTAAGTAAAAATTTATTAGGTGATTAATTGTCTTAACATGGTTTTAACTAAACAATGATTGGCATAATAGTATTAATTAAATATTTATTAGTTAATTAACTGTTATAATTTTAATTAATTAATTAATTAAATTAATTACCTATCACATTGAATGAATAGGGTAATAAATTTAATAAGGTTAATAAATTATATTGTTTAAATTAAAGATTACGTATACGGAGGGGATAAGGGGCATTAATAAACAGATAAGGAACATGAATAATTGGATAAGGGGCATTAACTATGTGGATAAGGTAATGAATTCCGAGATAAGGAAATAAATGAGGAGAAAGGGTGGTGAAGGAGGGATATGAGTAGAAGAGGGTTTACGGAAGGGGAGGATTCTACTTGTTTTGGAGGAGGGTTCTCTTGGATTGGGACAGGAGAGTTTTTGAGTTTGGTAGTCGGGGAGGATTAGTACAGGGGTCACCGGTTTGCTGAGGGTTTTGGGCATGGGGGCTAGGATATCCATAAGGTATCCTCGAGCTAGGAAGTTGTCCTAGTTGGCAGGGTGGAAATTCGGTTTGGGCAGAGTTGGGTAGCACATTTGGCAACAACAAAGCAACGGGCTGGACAACCAGGTCGACGGAGAAACTGGCATCAGGAAGAGGTAAAATTGTTTTATTCTACTATGAATTTTATTATTCGTTGATAAATTTATATGCGTATGTGTTGAATTTATAAGAAATTACCGAGTTTCATAAATCAAGTAGAAGTTACTATTTTGTTTGTGGAATTAATTGATGTTAAATTAATAAGGTTACTACATGAAGGAGGAAGACACTTGTGAGATAATTTGGTGAGAGATCAAGTTTGAGACTTTTCGTGAGATGCCAAGGTTGATGATGGCAAAGAATGACTTTTTCTTACACAAGAGTGAGGATATCTCACTAGTTGGGTGAAGAGATTTCATCCAAGTGTTGATGCAGAGAGGGTTGGATCACGAAGGATCGTGATTCAATATCTTGGATAGGTGGAGAAGGACTTTCATCTATAGGTCATATAGGTCAAGGGGATAAGAGAGTAGAGGTAGCCGTAGGTGGGTTTTAGCTGATAGAAGCCATAGGAAAGCATAGCTTAATACATAAGTTTTTGTACATGTACGCGGGTCTTAGTGGAGACAGTCACGTATGTACACAGGTTTTCTAAAGGAAAGGTGTGTACACCTTGGGAAACATGTCAGTACAAGGTGATACAATAGCACATGCATTTCTGGGTTTGTATGTAGTGTATATTCTCTTAGTGGACCATTTT
Organism: Picea sitchensis; assembly: GCA_010110895.2. NCBI lineage: Eukaryota > Viridiplantae > Streptophyta > Pinopsida > Pinales > Pinaceae > Picea > Picea sitchensis. The sequence goes on from SNQJ01S0017163.1 coordinate 26,740, forward strand.
CCCTGTTACGAGAGCCCCATTTTGACCTTAATAAAAGCATCTTTGAACCGATTTTCCCTATGATTTTCTTTCCAAGGGTTTATACCCAAAAATATTGGTGTATTATGTGTAACATTTTGGTTTCCTTGTTTATGCTTCCGTTGCATGTTTAGTTGATTACTCAGTTGTGATTTTAGTAGATGAAGTGATTTTATTTTGAACTAATTGTTGAGTGTTGGGTTAAAATGGTAAAATCAACAAGAATCACGTAAATATTGTTGAGTTGATGGATTCTAACACATGGGTTTTGTCCAGAACATGATTTTCTTCACCTTATATGTCAGATCCATCCCTCTATGTCATGGGATGCCCCTCTTTTTCCATTTTTACCAAACCATATGCCTACGTCACCCTTTATATGATGAATTTTTTTTATGCCTTCGTTATTTGCCAAAATTTCAACGTGGTATGTCAAGTACACATAATAACAATCAATTTGAGCCACTGTTATATTTTTGGTCCCAGGACCTTATGCATTCAGATCCGTGAACTGCCTTGCGAAATGTGAAATGCTATGAACCGTGAGACTACCATGTTGAGAATTGTAAATGAATACTACACCATTTCAAAGAAGATGCATACATAACCTATGACACATGACCATGTGGGAAAGACATAGTTGCACGTAAAACCATGAGCACAACAATCCCTACATAGTGAGATCACCCCTACAAAATGATTGGCTTCTGTAAACCATGTGTTCTAATAGATCCATCTCAAGACCTCCAATCTTATCCAAGATGAAAGGAATTGAGAGTGGGGACTAGAGGAAATGGGCATGGATAAACATCAAATGACTAGGACACCGTATACATAATAATTTACATAACCTACAAGGCTTTAGGACTTGCATTTACCTTGGTCTTACAATGATGTTTTCCTGAAAAAAGGTAGAGTACCTACTAGGAGATAATAAGACCATTATGATTATCCTCCTTTTAGCCAATTTATATGGAATGATTTTGGAAAAGAAGATCTATCTATGGCTAGAAATCCACAGAAAAAGAGCTAAAGTCTAGGATGGGTGGAGGAGTGTCACAATAATAAAACCAATATTTTATGTTGTTTCATTGAATTTTGAATTTTTTTTACATGGTGCCCATAACTAATATTTGGAATATATTAGAAGACCCAAAAGTTCCTTTCGAGTTGAGATTTCCATGATGAGGTTGTATGAGGAACATTATTACCAAGTTTAGGAATACTTAGGGCTAATCAGAATAAATTATTTATAATGTAGGAGTTAAGAAATGTTTACCCATATCCCAAACCCTTTTTGGCATATACATCAAGATGTTAGAGTGTTGTTTGGAATAAGTAGGTATTGTCGACCTAACTCTAGCTAGTATAAACATCATCCTTCTTCTTTTCACTGATGATGTTGTTTGCATGGAAATGAGTCCCTATGATCTCGACGAGCAACTAAAAATTCTCAAGTATTTTTGCTCTAGTTAGAATATGAATGTTAATACTTACAACATGAAGGTTATGATAATTAAATCCAAAAATATCACTTATGCTAATTTGTGTATGGAAACAACAGTTTGGAGGAAGTGACTTCATACAAATATATAGGAATCAATCTTCTTCACAAGCTTAACTAGAACTAGAGCATTGAGAAACTGATAAAAGGAGGGTGGAAAGATTATTATGGACTTGATAATTTTAATTATATTTTAATTATTGTCTATTATTTATTAGATTATTATTGTATAATCTATATCTCTATTAAACATTATCACTTTATAAAGTAAATAATTCTTAATCACTACTAATTTTTTAGGTTTTTATCCAACCTAACTAACTCTCTAGGTTTTGTTCTCTACTCTTTTTATTTATTTATATGCTAGGTCTTCCTCTTCTCCTATCTGACTACTTGTCGTGATGGTGGATCCGGCTGGTGATCTGAAATGTTGACAATCAAAATGACGACTGTGGACTTTCCGAGCAACTTTGTAAAGAAAATCCTCTTCGAGACTCTCATCACTCATATTATGTTATGTGGTTGTGAAGTTTGGGGCTGCAACATATCTAGGGAATCATGGATAAATATAGAACAAAACCAAAAGTGTTTTATAACTTATAATCTCAAAATCAAAGGCAATACACCCTATCATATCCTCTTCATAGAAGCGAGTCTTTCCCCCATTGAGAGCATGACTATGACATGGTACATGTTACCATCCAAACTAGAATACCTACAAGGTATTATATTTCTATGATAGAAACATAGGGGATAGGTTCCCAATGTCACCACAACACCTTTCATTTTCCTTTTTTAAGCCAAACTCCTATGCTAAGAGGCTTTGGGAGGCTTCCCACAAAGTGCCATTTCACCACAAAGAGTATCAAGACTAGTGCTTAAAAAAAGTATACTAGGTGAAGGTAGAATTTAATTTTTTTATTTTCTTGCTGAAGTAAAAGATATTTAAAAAAATAAAGTGACCAAACAACAAGCTAACTTACCCTCAATCCTCAAAATAATGACCAAATAAAGTGCTTGTGAGAGGGGTGAAAGTTATTACCGCTTTCCAGATGATTTTCTATATGAATACCTTGATGAAAGTGGTTAGAAATGAGATATTTCATCACTTTCCTATTATTTCATACCTAAAAAATAGAATAAAACGCAGAATCCAACAAGGAACTTGGCCTTTTAAGGCCTCCCGCAAGTGCAAAAATGCACCAGATCGATAGATCTATGGGTATGGAGAGTAGGGAAGCAAGGTATAAGTGTATATAATTCCCTAGAGCCTTAATATTTTCTATAAAATTAATTCCCAGTAGGATGGAAATTACTTTTGTAGAATTGGGGTTCAAACCCCCCTAGGGTTTTATCAAGAAATAGTGTGCAGGTATGCATTATAACAACAAGAAAAATCTTCAGATCTACACTATTGTGGACATTCAAAAGTGTGCATGTTGTAAGTTTTCACCTCATAAACCCTTCTACTTTCATTCTAGATCTAATTTATATGCTATATATTTATTTTCCAGTCGATATAGAGTAAAACTACAACCCAACAATCAAATTTTAGTGGTTGCAACAAATTTTGGGTTTTGACCAGATCGATAGATCTRKGGGTWTGRASMSYAGGGAWKCWAGGYAWAAGTGWATWTMMWTCCTACTAGRGMMTTAATWTTWTMKAWAAWATTAAKKCTCYAGTAGGAWKKAWATAYACTTWTACSTWGMWTCCCTRSKSTYCAWACCCATAGMYCTATCGATCTGGTCAAAACCCAAAATTTGTTGCAACCACTAAAATTTGATTGTTGGGTTGTAGTTTTACTCTATATCGACTGGAAAATAAATATATAGCATATAAATTAGATCTAGAATGAAAGTAGAAGGGTTTATGAGGTGAAAACTTACAACATGCACACTTTTGAATGTCCACAATAGTGTAGATCTGAAGATTTTTCTTGTTGTTATAATGCATACCTGCACACTATTTCTTGATAAAACCATTGTAATATGTGTTCAATTAATCATAAAACTCAAGGGACTATATATATTGGGGTAGGGAAGTTCCCTAAGTGACAAAAACCCCAATATCTACTAGCTTTAGAGATATAGAAATAAAAAGGAAAGCTAGGGTATGATTATTTTTGTTTTTTTATAATAAAAGATGATTTTAAAATATTTGAAGATTAAATGGTTAAACAAATTGATAGATTTTTTTTTACCTTTAACTCTTACCTTTAGATGTCTCTTAGTTTTTTCAATTGTGACCCCATAAGCTTAAGATTGGACTGGATGGATTTCTAGACGATTTGGTTTGGAGTGGAAGCACTATCGCCCCCAATGTTAGAAATTCACCAATAAATGGGTTCCTCCTTGGATTTTTCTAGGAGATATCCTCTAGAGGATGGTCTTGAAGACAATCAATCAACTAGGGTCAAAGTGATAATAGACCAATTGGTTGAAGCTACTCTCAAAGGAGTTGGTCCAACAACTTGGGTTTATTACTCTTGGATCCCACAAAGAAAGTAAGGAGACACATGCTTATCTTCTTTCCTCCACATGAGTATGTAGCCCCTCCATGGATTGATTGATTATCTATTGCAATTATCCGAAGGAACCCCTATCAAATAATAACTAAAATAATCCAAGACCAAGAAAAACAAACATTGTAGTAGACAATCCATAGTGACACAAGGGAATTGAATTCTAAAAAATGGAATTATGATCTCACAAAGTTTCAACAATGCCAAATGATAGGAGGGGCTAGCCTTATATAGTTTTTATTGTAATGACTAGTTTCTACCTCCCTCATAAAATAATATTTGTCTTTGTATGTTCATCCACAATTGGTTGGAGGCTAAACCATTGAATATATTTTTTTATTACATAACTCCAAGGTCAAAATGGGATAAGTTTCATTTTTAGATTGCTTGACCAGTTGATTTGTCCACATGAGAGGTGTGCCCCACAAGGAAAGAGGTCATATGGTGCTAGATGAGGATCGGTTTTGGGTGGAATATCTCCAACATTCTACTTAGGGATAATTTCATCTTGAAGAATGAGCTCAAATGGTCACAATTTGTCCACTTTGACTCCAACTTCTAGCTTGACCAATTAATGGAGGTTAAAATTTGTCCCAAGAGGGACGAATTGGTCATTTGATGAATAAAATTAATTATTTTGCATGTGGAGAAGTAATCTTTGACTTGCCAAAATTATTCCAATGCTAGAAGACCCCAAACGTTCCATTCTTTGACCATTTGACCTTGAAATAAGAGCCCAATGAATTTTTAGAAGGAGTGGGATGATTTTCTCTTGGGAGGAAATATCTCCCTCTATATTCCTTTAGTGAAAATTATTCAATATGGGTTTTGCTCGTGATTTTTTTCTGGTCATTTTGAACCCATGTTGTATTTTTTCCTCAGGGACCACTGCCTTAAAAGACGTGCAATGATGAAACCTTGGTGAGACTGCCATGTTGAGAACAAAATGACAGTGCACCATGGCCAAGAGATGCCTAAAGAATCAATAGAAAATAACCATGTGGGAAGGTACATGTGTGCATGTGTTGATTAATTGGGTTGGTTGTCATTGATGTCAACCCTTGAAGAAAGTCTAGTAACGAATTTCGGTAGCACAATGGTTTGGGTAATGGACCCAATTTTGTTTGATGGATAATGGTATGAGTTTTGATATATTTGCAGGTAAGACTATTTCCAATGGATAGTAAATTTCATTCCATTTCCGGTGGTATGTGGAACGTCACATAACTCCTCACGGTTAGAGAGTTATGGCCATGTGAAATCGAAGAAAGGTTTGGGTAATGGACCCAAGTTTGTTTGACGGATAATGGTATGAGTTTTGATATATTTGCAGGTAAGAATATTCTAGATGTATAGTACATGTCATTCCATTTCTAATGGCACGTGGAACGATTCATAACTCCTCACGGTTAGAGAGTTATGGTCATGTGAAGTTGGATAACCCTCATGAGTCATCTAGAAGCCTCAAAAGGTCAAAGTAGTCAATGTGGTTTAAGAGATTTTAGAAGGTAAATAATAAAGTGAAGTGATGAGTATACTATAAGTCAAAGTGAATACAA
>SNQJ01S0017163.1:32392-79271 GCA_010110895.2 Picea sitchensis
AAAGTGAATACAAAATAAATTATTTAAATAATAAAGTTAATGGATAAATTACTAAGTTGAGAAGTGGTTAGAAGTGGGTTAACCCTAAAATAAGGAAAGTGGGTTAAGATGGTTAAAAGGTAAACCCTTGAGGAAGCTACATGAAAGTATAAATAAGAGGAAAGACTCTCTCATTTTAATCACAATTGATCATATTGAATATCTACAGGTGACTGAGGTAAACAAAGGATATCTAAGCCGAATTTCAGAGGGAAGGTGAAGTAAAGAAGGCCGAAATTCAAGGGAGGATAAATTATTTTGATGATGCTTTCTAAGGTATGTTATTTACAGGTCATATCACCATTTTCAAAATAACTTATTTTATAGAATGATTCATACCGTGAAATTGGGAGGCCATTGAGTAAACATATCCAAGTAATTGTGATACAAATTTCATCTTTTGGGTCGTTATATTTTTGGAGTTACACGCCGTGGAAAATCGGGTTTGTGGCTAGTCCTGAAACTAGTCTAAAACATGTGTTTTCGGTACAAACATCATAACTTCTTCATAACAGATCCAAATTTAGTAAGACAAAATTTATTGGTTAGAGTACAGTCTATAGTAATCTTTGTACAATTTTCAGATCCATGCAACAAATATTATGTGTGGGGCATGCTCTACAAGTTTTCTCTCTAGAATAATCTAGAATTCAACAAGGTATGTCATTTTTTCTATAACTCCTTTTCTAAGAGGTTCCAAGTAGTGAAGTATGGACGAATTGCATAAAATACATTGAAGAACATTGTGTACCATTTTTAGATCCTTATTCATTACAGGTACATAGTTATGATTATTTCAAGTTAGGGGTTTTGACTAATCCAAAAATAGTCATGTGAGACTAAAGTAAAGTTTGATGAAAATGGTAGTCTCTTGTTGTTAAAGTTAAGGAAGGTTTGCAGGTATGTGATCTTATACACCAGGTCTATTACAGAGTTACAAATCAGATTTGGATGATGAAATTGATGAGGGATTTTGGTTGAGGTACATGTCAGGTACATGGTTGAGACAAGTAGTTGATGTGTTGGCACATACATGAGGTCTATAGTTGATGATGTTGGTACATATTGATGAGTCATAGTTGATGAGTAGTTGATACATGATTGGTACATACTTGGTACATGGTTGGAGGAACTTTTTAGTAGTATTGTTGACACGTGGTTTATGGATGATGTAGCATACTTGTATTGGTATATTATTAGAAGCACATATTGATCTTGGTGATGATTATGAGTTGTTGTGTTATGCTTGGTTGATGTACATATTTGAGATTTGTCTTGGTGATTGATGTTGGTGAGTAGATCTGATTTGGTTGATAATATTGATGAGATAGGTTGTTGTGACAGGTTGTTTGGAAAGGTTGTTGTGACATGTTATTTGTACAGGTTTGGTGCATGGTTGATGGATTTGTTCACGGTAGAGGTTGAGGTACAGGTTGGTGCATGGTTGATGCACTTGTTTATGGTACAGGTTGATTACAGGTTGTTTGGTACAGGTTGGTGCATGGTTGATGCACTTGTTTATGGTACAAACTGATTACAGGTTGAGGTATAGGTTGATTCATGGTTTATGCATGGTTCAGGTTATTAGTATAGGTTGTTTGGTGTAGGTTGATTGGTACAGGTTTACAACAGTATATCTCATAGTGATAGTGTGACAATGTTTCCATCATTCTACTTCTACGTCAGGGTGGTTGGACAGGGTAAGGATAGGTGGTTGCAACCACCTTCCAGTTGTAGCCAAAGAACATAGGGGGTCATAGCCTCTTTCTGGTTGTAGCCAGAGAATTGGGGAGTTGGAGCTTCCCTCAGGTTGTAGCCTGAGAAATTAGGGAGTTGGAGCCTCCTTCCAGTTGCAGCTACAAAAGAAATGAAGTTGGTGCTTGCAATGAATGTAATTCTTAAATACATATAAGAAAAAGAATTCAGTGGTTTTCTCCCACTTTGGGTTTCCACGTAAAAACACTAGTGTATTGTGTATGTGTATGATTGCTCATTTGTTCATTGTTTATTTACTCTACAACTATTGGATGATAATGCTACATTGATATAACACTTGCATATTGTGGTTAAAAAGGATTTAATTTCTCTATTACTGATTCACCCCCCTCTCAGTAATCCAACAACATGACATGGACTAGACTATGCCCCACAAACTGCAATCACCCCTACATAGGACTTTTGGCTCCACACAATCATGTGTCCCAATAGATTTGTTCCAAGGACTCCAATCCTATCCAGAACATGAAGAGACATTGAGATGGGGACATAAGGGGATTGATCATGATAGGACTAAGTCTAGGAACCCACTACAAAATCATCCACTATAGTTTACATGGATTTAACCTACATCCTTTTGCTTACAATGGTGTAGCCAAGTGAAAATATAGGATACTTCCTAGAGAGGTACCAATTGGATCCAACTACAAGACACTTTATCTTCATGAGAGGATGTGAGAACCCCAAAATCTTCACTTGTAAACTGAAACAATCTCAAAGAACAAATGAAATGATAAGAGAGGGAGTAATACATGAAGCCTTATCCCTTCCTAGAAAGCATAAATAAATAAAAACCAAAAGGCATCTAGTCTATGAAATAAAATGTTTAAATGAAAAGTTAAACTAATGCTCATGATAGAGCTTATTCCAACAAGCCAAAATTTCAACTAAAATTAACAAAACAAAATTTCAACTATATTACTATAGTATATGATGCCCCTGATAGCAACATTTGTTCCCTGAGTAGAAGAGATTAAGAAGTTTCCCATTGACAAGCAAGGGAAGCTTCTCATCGTCCTTGTGGTTGAGGTAGAAAGAGTTTTTACATTCAATACTTTGAGTTTGATACAGGTCAAGCAAGAGGGTCTCAAACTTACCATGATTACCTGGTTTATCACCTTTATTGTTCCATAATAATACTAAATCACCTTCCTTGAAGTTGCACTAGCGGGATCTATTGTCAAATTTATTCTTAGTCTTTTCTTGACCCTGAAATAGATGATCATGTGCATGTCTCTGTGTCTCATCAAGTTCTATCAATTGGTTGATTCTTCCCTGCAAATCCTCTAGCTCTATAGAAAACTATTGCATTATCTTGTACACTGGAAGCTTTATATGGATGGGTAGGATCACTTCCATTCCATATACTAGCTCGAAAGGGATTTTCCCTGTAGAATCTTTTTTTGTAATCAGATCTTCTTAGAGCACATATTTGAGTTGGCTATCCCAACTCCTCTTGTTACCAACTGTCTTCTTGATGATGTTCATCAAGTTCTTAGCACTTGATTTAGACAAACCATTTCCATGTGGGTAATAGTTTGATGAGTGTGGAAAAATGATTCCATACTTGCAAAAAAAGGTGAATAAACTGACTGAATTGAAGGATTTGGCATTATCTATTGTGATCTTTGTTGGAACACCAAACTTGGTAATGATTCTACCTTCCAAGAACTTCATGACCACCTCATCTATTTATTTCTTGGTAGGGATGTCCTCAATCTATCTGGTGAAGTAATTTGTAGTTTTCAAAATCCACTTGTGGCCATTTATAGAGTTGTCCTTGAATTATCCAATGAATTATATTTCCCACTGTTGAAAAGGTTCTTCAACCACAATTGGTTATAAAGGAAATGCTGCTAATTTATGTTTCCCTATGAATAAGTGACATGGTTGGCATTCCCTGAAAACGTTGTGCACATCTGTAAATATGGTGGGCCAATAATAATCACCTCTGAGTATGTTGTGTGTGGTGGTCAAGACCTCTGAGTATCTTGTGTGTGGTATGTCTAGATCATATTATTCTATTTTAGAGACCCACTTGCCTCTTGTTCCCAAGCAATATTTCTATGAGATTTTTTGATGTTTATATTGGTCAATAAAAAAGAAACAATATCACGAGGATATGAATCCCTCTAAGTTTTTATAGAGGTGGTACTCCTCTTTAGATGAAATATTGGAAGAATATTTGTATAGTTTTGCAATGAATGTAAAGGGTGAATGCTAAAGAGAAAACCCTGAGAGATCTTCCAAGAAATGTTATATATACAAATGTACAACCATTATATACAATTATACAAATATACATCAGATCATTTAAATAAAATATAACATAAAATGTGCAAACATATATTTGTGTCTACAAGGTTTTGGAGTCTCCTTCAACAAACATTCTTTCTTTTTGGTAAATAAACTAAACTCGGAATATACTATGAATTTTTCAAGATGAATAAATGAAAGGCCTTCAAAGAAATTTAGATGATAATTTCATTACAACCAAAAACGATTTCGATAGGCCATACATTTGAAATCGCATGCTTTCAACTCAAGTATGATAAATCACTAATGTAGTGCCCCAAATAGTTCTTTGCGTGAGAAATTTATAAAAATACCCGAATATGACAAGTTCAATAATGTCAGAAACTTAGAGAACTGAAACAACTTCAACAAAGTCTCAATGACTATTACATGAACTAAAATGAATTTTATTTGCATTTTACATGCAAGGACTGTGCTCCTTTGGACCTAAAATGTTATGATATGACTGAATATTTCAAAAGAAAGAAATTCTCAAGCCAAAATCTTCTTTTTCTCAATACATTCATGGAAGATTTGATGGAAAGAAACAAAAAAGAAGAAGATGTAGAAAGATAAGTTTTAGCATGCCAGTCCATCAAATCTTGGAGAGATAGAACTTTACTTCTTGTAGAATCTTCACCACTACAAAAACTTTTGATTTCCTATGTCTTGATGATGTCTTCTCTTTCCCATTTAAAATCTACTCTCAATGTTCTTGAAGTAGTTAGGGTTTTTTTTTCTAGAACTTTCCATGGTTCCTTTTTGGAGTAAATATCTTTTAATTAATTCTTGATTAGATTCTCATTAATGAATTTATGTCATTGAAATTAGTGCCTTCAAGTAGGACCCACTTATTCCTTTAACAAAGTTTATTTAATAAACTTTATTTTCAAATTTTCAGTTTGACTGCCTTTAACAAAAGTGGATTGTGCTTTAATTTTCTAAGTAGTATATTTTTCCTTTCAGCCATGGGAAACATTCCATATTCAATCTTCATCACCTCATATTTCCAACAAGTCCTCCTGAGCACAATTTGGAGTTCTGTATCTCAATATATGAGCTCGGGAATTTGAGGTTCCAAGAAGATCTATCATCAAACCACAGAAACCAAGATGATTTTTCTTTCAATTTCTAAGAGAAATATGGCCAGTTTCAAACCTTGAAACCTATGCCATCATCTTCCTTGTTGAATTATCTTTCCAACGAGGTAAATTTTTCCAAAATCCGACTCTGGGATCTCAAGTTTTGTCCTCTAGAACAAAAAGACTCAACACTCGTTGATCAAATTTGTGAGGCAATCTGGGCCGTTGATTTAAATTTCATCCTCCTTCATGAGAATTTTGACTTTTTTTAATAAACTGTTTATCCCACATGCATGGGATTTTTGGAGATTTCATGGTATATAATAAAAAGTATGTTATACACTTCATGTGAGTTGAGGAGAGACTATGGAAACTTGAACTCAACCCCTTAGAAAATTAGGGAATAATTAAATATTTAAATCACCCAGTCATCCTCCACCTATGCCCAGTCATTAAAAATTCAACGCCCAATCAGGGCTCAGTAAGAACCTAGTCAACAACACGTCGGTACCCAATCATAGCCCACATGTCACAGTCTAACAGGGTGGCACATGTCATAGTGTAACTAGTTTCCATGTGTCATAATATGGTTGGATGGATAGGGTGCCATGTGTCATAGTGTAATTGGGTAGATAAGGTTCCACATGCCATGATCTCACTGGTTAATGGTATAATGGTAAAAACTTAAGATAAATGGTTAAGTAAGGGAAATGGGGGATGAGAGGTGGGGAGAGAAACCATGAGGGAGGAGAGAGGGGTGAGGGAATGAGGATGTGAAGTGAGGGATGCAGGGTGAGGGAATATAGGAGAGTAGGTCCACAAGTTAGCATGGAGAAGAGGTAAGGGGGGAGTAAGTAAGGGGGGGTAGGGAAGTGTATGTCGCATGGAGAAGTGAGTGGGATGGGAAATATGGTTAACTTTGGGTGAGTGGGGAGAGGGATGAGTGTAGAGGGGAGGGAGTAAGGGAGTAAGGGATGTAGAGGTAAGGGGGAGAAGGGATGTAGGTCTTCAAGCTTATTAAAATGGTGAAGTATGGGATGGAAGAACCAAGAAAATGTATGAACAAAGAAGTAAGAAAATGAACCAAGAAAATGAGACTAAGTCAAGACTTAGTCTTGAGTGCCAAGAATGGAACCAAGAAAATGTGTAATGTGGTTCCAAGAAGATCTTAGTTGTGTTGCACACTAAAACACGTTTTTTGGGTGATTGAACATAAACTTGGATATCTTGAGCATATGAAATCAGATTTTTAATCCGTAAAATGTGTGATGAAGCTAAGACTGAGGTTACACTATGATATGATAATGCTTCAAAATTTACTTCTTCTAATATCGATTTTTGTTTTTAATTCCAAGAGTTGGAAATCTAGTTGATCAAATTTTTTGATCAACATATGACTCCAATTGTGGTACAATGACCCCCGGTGGGTTGCTAAGAATCCAAAATATTGGTTTGGATTCCTTCTCCATTGGTCTATGGATTCATCTTCAAAATAAATTCTTGTAATTCCTCTTCAAACATTGCCTCCATTTAGAAAATTCTTTATTGTGCAAAAATTTGATTGTTGAAACAAACTATATATAAACTGGATCTCCCTATCCTATTTTACTTGAAGGAAATGGACACCTTTAAGTGTAGGTAGATTTCCAATGGAGCCATTCAAGCATCCAACTAATCTTTGGAATGAACTCCAGAATTAGGGAACATATCGCGACTGGTACCAAAGAGTCAGGGGTGTGTTCAAAGTGTGTTGGAGAAAAACTAAACTAGATGTGCTAAGAATTTGATGGCATTTCTCAACCAACAATGCTTTGAAACCATGTTTCAATATAATCAATTCCTAGTTGCTCAAGAATGCTACTATCTTGGGTTGAATGATGATTTTCCAATTTGAAAAGATTTGTATTTGTCTTTTGATTCTAAACCACATTAAATATTCTTGATTCATCAACTATTCATTTATGCAATGAAAATATTGTCCATCGTTGTTCTCAATATTAATTTCTTCCACCAATTGTTCTTGTTGCCAATGCTCTTGTGATTTTTCAACATCTGTTACAATATCTTTCATATGAGTATGTTAATTGAAATCTTCTTGTGCATTTGATGGAGGCTCCTCAATTTCCCTCTTAATCTTGTTGCCCGAAAGATCTTCATATGGAGTATATGAGAGGCTGAAATATTTCTCCTGCAAATTGGAATTTTCATTTTCATTTTTAGCAGTATGACTTGATTAAAAAAATTCCAATATTTGATTAGAATTTTCTTCCAAATCACTCAATTCATTGTCTTCTATCCATATGGGAGAGGGTGGGTGGTAAACAACATTGAAAACATCAGAAAAGGCATATAAGTGTATTGATGGGATTTGCTTTTCAACAAATGAAGTTTCCAACACATCCCAACTGGTAATGGTCCCAGACAGTAATGAATTATACCATTCAAGCATCCCTGCGTGGAGTTTGTAAAAATAATAGACATGTAACATTCTCTTTAGTGAGATTGAAAATATCACATGTGCTTTTGAATCTAAACAAGTGTTGCTTTTCATCCTCCGAAGTATTCCCCAATAATGTGGAAAAGTTTTTAATAGGAATATCAGGCATCTAGAAATTTACTTCTAGCATATTTAAAGGACTTCTATGCAGTCGTCTCCTTCTTTGGATAAATATTCCTTTTGCTGCATCTTGCAAAGCCATTGATTGTAATGTCCTCCATCCCATCTGAGCGACATCAAGGTGCATTATACTCTTACAAATGAAATGTCAGCTAGATCTAATTCATTTACAGTTAACTCATTTCTTGTAGCTTTCAACTACAAATTAAAATGGACTTAGATACTTTCTATAACAAAAAAAAAAACATCTACATCATGCTAATAATAAACATGAAATGCAGTTAAACAACTCATTACAACATCATATAAATCACTTCCAAATACACATAGTTCATGCACATCAATTAAACAGAGAATTTAACACAACAACAAGATAAAACCACTTATCTTTTCACAATAGTCATGCAACCAATTGCTTGGGATGGACGTTCCACCCAACCATAGACTGACTATTCCAAATCTCAACAACCAGTCACCCCTGAGATGAGGATAGCAATCCAAAAAGAGGGTGGTATCTCACAGTCCACTCACAACTCATAAAACTCTCAACCCAACTGATATTCTCCTACAGCTATCCCGATTTTCCATCAACTCTCTTCCTCTTTCCCTGTCCAACCCAAGGAATGCACCATTCATTTGTCAGGGATAACCCAAGGGATGTACCATTTGTTTATCAATATTAACCCAAGGAATGTGCCATTATTTTATTAGGGTTTCTCTGGCACAGGTAGCTAGGAATCTCTCAGCTGGGAACTCAAGGGAAAATTGTTGCTAGGAAAACTATTAGCAAACCAACAACAACCACTTGTTTTTTTAGTGCAACTCACACATGAGTTCACTCTTTAGGCCTGACAACCTATCTCTTAAGTTTTCCATCTCCAATTCGCTCCAATTACGCTCCATCTTTCTCTAGAATTCTCCCTCCAAGGCTGCATCAACTTCAAGCTATGTTTCTCGCTCTCTCCTTTCTTCCCATGCACAAACTTGACTAACTAAAAATTGTTGTCCTAACCCATACGAATTTCCTCTCTTTGGATTTGCTTTCTTGACTCACATTCTTCCCCAAGATGATTTTACTCAACCCTCATGTTCCCAATAACTTTGGGATGTGACCACTCACACCCACCCTCTTACATGTATTCAATGATTGTCTTTGGGAACACTCAATCAAAAATGGGAAGGTTCATATACAATAGAAATTTTAGGAAAGTGGTTTAAATTAAATACATGGGAAATTTTCCCCTTGGACCCCTCTTGGTAATTATCATAGACACTCCCCCCTCTTGTGGATCAATTCATCCCCAATCTCTTGTCCATGTTCCCTTAGTAGTTGACATCACATTTTATTAATAAAACAAGGAAATACAATTCACATATTACATCGCTTGGTCGTAGCCACACATTATATCTACATAACAATTAATTAAACTATGGCTTATAGTGGGGATGCTACATTCCCCCTCCCCTACAATTGTCTTCCATCCTCGATGCACTCTATGCCGATATAAATATATGCAAATTTACATCATAATACTTAGAAATAAAATTTTGCAATTTAACAACTCCAACAACCACTCCAACTAAAATCTCACGTTCCTTTCAAATTGTCGACCCAAGGAATTCTCCATTCGTTTATCAGGGATAACCCAAGGGATGTACCATTTGTTTATGAATGCTAACCCAAGGAATGATCCATTCTTTTATCAAGGTCCCCAACGTAGTTGGCTAGGACCCAGAGATGTGGTTCCAAAACTCTAGCTGCTCAAAATGGAGTCTTGCATTGTGTTTTCTTCAAAACTGTAAAACATTTACGGGTATTCTACCTAAATGTTTTCTTCATGCTCCCATGTAGCATCTTCAAGACCGTAGCAGGTCCATTGAACCTTTACCATCCCTATGGCTTTGTTCCTGAGCACTTTGAATTTTCAGTCCAGTATGCGTACTGGTTCCACCCGAAAATCCCCTTCACATTCCACCTGGATCAAATTCCAATCAATTATGTGGTTAGGATCAGGCACATATTTCTTTATCAATGACACATGAAATACATTATGCACTCTCATGGATGCAGGCAAAGATAACATGTATGCAATTGACCCTATATTTTCTAATATTTCAGAAGGCCCACAATATCTTGTTGCCAACTTTGGGAAGCTTCCTAATCTTATCAAACTTATATTTGCCTTTAATTTTAAGAACACATGTTCTCCCACTTTAAAATATATGAAAACTTTGTTCCTCTCTTCTTAAATTTTATGCCTATTCCGGGTATATTTTAAATTATGTTTTATCTTTTCCATCTGCCCTTTCATCCCCTTTAACAATTATGGCCTAACACCTGCTATGTTTGTTGGATTATCCCAACTCACTAGGGTGTTACATTTTCTGCCAAACAATGCTTCAAATGGACTCATTTTCAGTGAGGCATGATACCCATTATTGTAGGAAAATTCAACTGAATGGATACAATCTTCTCACTTTGATGGATGATCCATCACATACATTCTAAGCATGTCCTCAATTATTTCGTTAGTCCTTTATGTTTCCCCATCTGACTCTAGATGCTATGTTGTACTAAGATTTAAATTTGTCCCAAAGCCCTTGAACAAACCCTTCCAAAAATTGGAAGTAAACTTTGGATCTATGTTTGAAACTATTTCCTTAGGCACTCCATGTAGCCTAGAAACTTATTTCATGTAGATATATGCAATATTTATCGCCTTGTGTGTAGTATTTATTGGAATAAAATGTGCTACTTTAGTCAATTTATCCACCACCACCATGATGGAATCATGTTGCTTCACTGTTCTGGGAATATTAGTAATAAAATCAACTATAACTACTTCCCACTTCCATTTCGGAATGGGAAATGGTTGTAGAAATCATGTTGGGTGTCTATGTTATTTCTTTACCTTTTGGAATTCTAGACATTTGGCTATGTAATAAGCCACTTCTTTCTTCATTCCTGGCCAAAAATATTGGCTTCTTATTGCTGCAATTGTTTTTTGATATCGTGGGTGCCCTGCATATGGAACATTATGCATCTCCTTCAACACTGCATTTTTCGGTTAACTGGAGTTCGACACAGACACCTTACCCTTGTACATGAGAATTCCATCTTCTTTCAGCTCATAATAATTAAATTTATGTTGAAAATCACCTTGTTGAATGTCTCATTCATTTTTAAATAATTATGATATGAATTTGTTGTTGTAACATTTTTTTCTTTCAAATCTATCATGTACATGCTAATGGCCGCAATATGCATTACATGAGCTCTCCTAATGAGTGCATCAACCACTTGATTTTCCTTTCCCTTTATATTCTTAATTTCAAATTCATATTCACTTAGAAATTCCAGCCATCTAGTTTGCCTAGCATTTAGTGTTGGTTGTCCAAACAAATGCTTCAAACCACAATGGTATGTCCTTAGCTCAAATTTGTTACCCATAAGGTAATTCCTCCACATTTTCAATGCATGTACAATCGTTGCTAACTCCAAGTCATGTGTAGCATAATTCCTTTAATTCTCTTTTAATTTTCTGGGCTCATAGAATATCACATGGTGCTTTTGACTGAGAACTCCACCGAGTCCTTCCTTGCATACATCGGTGCACACAAAAAAATATTCGTTTGGATATGCAATCTTCAATATTGGTGCACTTGTCAATATTCCCTTCAACTATTGAAAACTCTCTTCACAATTGGAAGTGCATTCAAATTTCACACCCTTCTTTTGCAAAGAAGTGATTGGACTTTCAATCTTTGAAAACCCTTTTATGAATCTTCAGTAATAATCGGCAAGACCCATGAATGATATGACCTCTGTCACATTCTTTGGTTTTGGCCATTCTCTAATGGCCCATCCTCTAATGCACTCTATCTTCTCAATATCAACTTCTATCCCTGTTGTTGATATTATATACCCCAAGTAGTGAATGTTTTTTTAATAAAAGATGCACTTACTTAACTTATCATACAATCTATGCTCTCTTAAAACTTGCAACACCATTCTTTAATGTTGCTCATGTTCTTATTCTGACTTAGAATAGATGAGTATATAATATAAGAACACAATAAAAAATGTGTCCAGGTATTCCCTGAACACTCCATTCATCAGGCACATAAAACCTGTTGGGGCATTTGATATCCCAAATGGCACTACCATGAATTCATAATGCCCATATCTTGTTCTAAATGTTGTCTTGTTGATGTCTTCTTCCTTTATCCTTACTTGATGATATCTTAATTTCAAGTCAATATTCAAAAATGTTATCGCACCTTTCAGTTGATCAAAAAGAACTGGGGCTCCATCCTTCTTATTCACAAAAAAAACTGGGGCTCCCCAAGGTGACACACTTGGGCGTATATACCCCTTTTTTAACAATTCTTCAAGCTACATATGTAACTCCTTCAATACTGGTGTACCCATTTTGTATAGTTTCTTAGACACTGGGGAAGCTCCTGGCACTAAATCAATAGAGAAATCAATGTCTCTCTTTGGTGAAAATCCTGGAATTTCTCGAAAATCATCTTCAAAATACCTCAAGACTGGATGGTCTTCAATTCTTTCCACTTTGTCTTTGGCTGCCTCCTCCATATGGGTTGCAAACATCTAACACCCTTTCTTGAAGCTCTTCTTCAACTGCATATATGAAATCTCTCTAACATATACAACTATTGGAATTCCTTGAATCTTTCCTTGCTTCCCTTCCTCATCAAGACATGTGATTGTCTTGTTGTAACATTCTAGGACAACATGATTTTTTTTCAACCAATCCATGCCAATTAGATAGTCATATGAACCCAATGGTATGATGTTTACATCTACCTGTGTGTTGAGTCCATTCATGTCTATTTGAAAATATTTAACCAACTCATTGATCTTTCTCTTAGCCCCCATGGCTAACTAAACTAACCAAGATTTCTCATGCTTACTTCTTTGCAAGTGAAATATTTCAACAACATTATCATTTATGTAACTATGGCTAGCTCCAGAATCAATTAAAAAATTTATGGGTTGGTTATCAATCTTACCTTCCACTTCGATCACGGGGGATTGATATTGTTCCTTATTGTTGTCTAAGGCTGCATAAATCCTTGGCATTCTTCCTCCCATGTCTTCCACTCTCTCCATTGTGAGGGCAGACCCTATATAAGTGATTCCCCTCACATACCCAACATTGAACAAGTTGTTTCCTTTTCCTTTTCCCAAATGAATATACATTCCTTTTCTCATTTTGGGATGCCTAGCCTTGTTGATTTGCTTGGGATTTATTTATGAAAAAGGGTGGCTTAAAACCTTTCTGCCTTTGATCCTTTTTCCCTTTCATCTTGTCATTCCAAGCCTTTTGGAACACTGACCTTCCTTTGATTTTCTCATAAAGGTGTCATTCTCTCCTTATGGTTTCTTCCAAGGTCTTGGGGTTATCATACAAAATCTTGTCACTATAGAAGGAGGGTAACCCACTTAGAAACCTTTGTATTTTGACTTTCTCATCCTTGATGAAGTCAACATACTTGAACAATTCAAAGAACCTCTTCTCATATTCCTCCATTATCATGGTTCCCAACTTGAGTTCAAAGAACTCTTTCATCTTTCTCTCATAGTAATTCTCGAACAAATATTTCTCTTAGAAATATCCTTTGAACTGCCTCCATGAGATCATTTTCTCATTGAGGTTCTTGGCTTGCTTAAGTTGATCCCACCACATGGTTTCCTTTGCTTGCAAGTGGTAGGTGGAAATTCTAGCTTCTACCCGGGATGGGTAATCATGCAGCTGAAAATATTTCTTCATTTCCAATAGTCAAAACTCTGCCTATTCTCCTTTCCTGTGTTCACCATTGAAAGTAGGTGGATTTATTTTCCTGAATTCACCTTGCAAGATGTCTGCCTCAAACCTTCTTCTTTACCTATGAATAAGAGACACACTTGGGTTGTTTCTTGGTCCTTAACTTGCATGATTTATTCTAGTGGACTGCCTTGGAGAATGATGGCACCTTCTCATGCTTCTTGACTACTTATCATTTCCATGATCATCCCTTTTGCTATGGGATCTAGATGTTGATACTTGTCTAGCACTAGCTTCTTTCTTGGTGCTAGAGTTCTTATTGACTTGCTTATGCAACATGTTCAAGCTATAAAGTATATCTTCCTGAGCCTTCATAATCCCTTCATTATCATCCATGTAGCTTTGAACATCCCTATGCAGGCTTCTCATAATGACAAGCTCTTTCCTATCTCTTCTTCCATTTTACTCTGTCTCAGCATTCTCCATGCTGACATGCAAACCTATGATCTCTTCCTCATGGCTTTAAGATCCTTGAGAATCTTCCATGACTCCATTCCTCATATAAGAACTAAAGTGTCTTTCTGCACCTCTAATTCTGCAAGAAATGTGCATATAATAATTATTGTTAGAAATATGCATAGCATAAAACATTTCATCATATAGGATACAGGTTATTTATTCATCAATTTATGAAGGAAATATTGCACTAATTCAAATTTTTTATTTTCTTAAGGCATTCCTCCCTGAAAACAGCTTCCCAACGACTGTACTCATGCCTCAATTTGAATTACGAGTGAAAAGTTACAACAACTACATGTTGCAATTCCACTCTTTTTACTGCTACAAAAATCTATTTATTAATTTCTGAGAAATTTAACTGGCCAAATCAAAATTTTGGGTTGATAGGTGTATTCTACTCCTCAATACCCTTCCAATGACTATTTTTTTTCTCAAATAGGAGCTCCAAGATGAAAGTTATGGTCTGGAGAAGTTTAGGTTGTTTTACTCAATTTACTCATGTATGCTACAAGTGTCTTATTTCTCTTCCTGCACATTTTTCAGGTGCCCATAACCAAAATATGACTCCAGCTCTAACTTCTATGGGTCATAAGATTTCCATTGACTAATCTTGTGCCCCAAACAGACTTCTGAGCATAGAGTTATGCCCTATGTAAGTAATATTGGTGCCAAACTTTTACCCTCACTGTTTTGGCTGTAACTTTCTCATACGAGCTATGTTTCATGAACTATTTAGCTCATTGGATATCTCTCTTCGAGTTATTTTATTTGATCTCCAAAGAAAAAATCTACCTTGGTACACTCTGTTCTCATGGGCTTTGAATTGCTAAAAATGTCGTTTAGGGCCTCAAAAATGCCCCGCAAGTTAATGACCTTCAAAAATATGAAAAATTTGGAAAATTTCACACAAAATTCATTGTTATACTATTGTAATAGTTGTTTAAATATTACCTGTTGATCTCAAATCATGATGCACAAAAATCATTGATCCGAACTTGTCAGCCATTGACAATTGATATCATTCTTTGGATGCGCAAAACATTTTTCCAAAGCCACCGATCCGACCGTTGGTCGTCAGTCCATTTCCTCGACACCCGATTTTCAAACAACTCTTAAATTGGCAATCAACAATATTTGTTGGTGAATGAAAAACTCCCCCTTGAATCTATTGATGCCCAACCACCGGCCCATTGGTGATCGTCGATCCCTGATGACTATCGAACACTTTCCCAAATCAATCGATTTGACCATCGACCATCAACCACTTCTGTTGGATGATGTGGCAACTATTGATGTGGCATGACATGTGGATGTCGACATGGAATGATGCATCATTCTGAGGTGTCAACTTGGGTGACATGGCATAACATGTGGATGTTGGAGTGGAATGATATGTGGATGATGACATCATCATCCTCTTTCCCCCATCGGCCATCGACCAATTCTCTTGGACAAACCGGACACCTCACCGACTTCGTTCGATGTCGAACCATCGACATATCAGTCATCAATGAATTCTCTTGCTTGATTTGAAATGCTTTTTCAAATTCGGTCAACCTCCTACCACTGTCCATCAACCATCTTCGATTAAAAATACTTCTTCGAATTTGGTCGACCCCTGACCGTCGGCCATGGATGACTTTTGTCGATGATTGAAAATACGTCACTGGAATTCGACCGACCCTTGACCGTCGGCCATCAGTGGTTAGAGATGTCTTATGGATGACCCAAAATCTTTGTCATTTCGGCCAATTCATCCATTGACGTTCAACAATTTCTCTTGGCGAGTTTTTAACACTTCGCCAAATTTGTCGATCTGACCATCGGTCGTTGGTGGATTCTATTGTTGAACCTCATACTTAGAAAAAAATTGACTTTTATCTGATAGGTTTGGACCATCAATTTTCTCCCTTTCACAACCCCAGATTTAATCCTAGCCGTCGATTTGATCAACCTTTCAAACAGTCAAAACATTACAAATTTTTTAAAATTCTCATAGTGAATCCCAACCGTCGATCTCGAGTTCAAAAGAGATCTAAGTCGTCGATCTACCAAACTTCTTGTAACTCTTCAAGACACCATTAAAACTCGAATTTTGACCATTCCAGGTTGAATTTTGATCTAAAAGTTTACCTCTCTACTCCATTAATCCTCTCAAACCCTCTGAAGTCATTAAAAGTCATATTTCATTCACAGAATTGGGGATTTCTCTCTAAAATCTTTCTTTTTCCCCCAAATGGGTCACAGACAAAATTTGCAGCAACGAATTTCACCAATTCACTCTAGTTCAAGCAAAAACAAGCCTGGTGTTTGAACCATAGCTTTGATACCAAAATGTAATGTCCCCCAACCCATCTGGGCAACATTATGGTGTAGAATACTCTTAAAAACGAAATTGTTGCTAACTGATCTAATTCATTTA
The DNA here is from genome assembly GCA_010110895.2 of Picea sitchensis. NCBI lineage: Eukaryota > Viridiplantae > Streptophyta > Pinopsida > Pinales > Pinaceae > Picea > Picea sitchensis. Next base: position 48,935 of record SNQJ01S0017163.1, read on the forward strand.
CAGTTAACTCATTTCATGTAGCTTTCATCTACATATTAAAATAGACTTACCTACTGTCTATAACCGCAAAATAGAAGCATCTACAGCATGCTAATAATCAACATGAAATACAGCTAAAAAAATCATTACAACAACATATAAATCACTTCCAAATACACAGCGTTCATGCACAACAATTAAACACGAAATTTAACACAACAACAAGATAAAACCACTTATTTTTTCACAACAGGCGTGCAACCAGCTACTTGGGATGAACGTTCCACCCAACCATAGAATAATTGTTCCAAATCTCAATAGCCAATCACCCCCGAGCTGAGGCTAGCAATCCACAAAAGAGGGTGGTCTCTCACATTCCTATAGCTATCCTGATTTCCCATCAGTTCTCTTCCTCTTGCCCTGTCCACCCTAAGGAATGCACCATTCATTTATCAGGGATAACCCAATGGATGTGCCATATGTTTATCAGGATTAACCTAAGGAATGTGTCATTCTTTTAACGAGGTTTCTCTAGCATAGTTAGCTAGCAATATCTCGGCTGGTAACTCAAGGGAAAACTGTTGCTAGGAAAACGATCCGCAAACCAATAACAACCACTTGTTGTTTTAGTTCAACTCAAACAAGAGTTCACTCTTCAATCCTGACATCTTGTCTCTTGATTTTTCCATCTCCAATTTGCTCCAATTATGCTCCATCTTGCTCTAGAATTCACCCTCCATGCCTATATCAACTTCAAGCTCTGTTTTTCACTCTCTCCTTGATTCCCATGCACAAACTTGACTAACTAAAAATTGTTGTCCCAACCCATACAAATTTCCTCTCTTTGGTTTTCCTTTCTTGACTCACACTCTTCCCCAAGTTGATTGTAATCAACCCCCATGTGCCCAATAACTTTGGGATGTGACCACTCACACCCACCCTCTTACATCTATTCAATGATTGGATTTGGGAACACTCAATCAGAAATGGGAAGGTTAATATACAATAGCAATTTTAGGAAAATGAGTTAAAGTAATATACATGGGTAATATCCCCATTCGAACCCTCTTGGCCATTATCCTAGACACTCCCCCCTCTTGTGGATTAATTCAGGCCCCATCTCTTGTCCATGTCCCCTTAGCAGTTGGCATCACATTTTATTAATAAAAAAAGGAATATGTCTTATGTTCGAACCAAACTCTTCGTCATTTCGGCTGATTCGTCCATCGGCGTTTGACGATTTCTCTTGGCGAGTTTCCAACACTTCGCCAAATTCGTTGATCTGACCATCGGCTGTCGGTGGATTCTATTGTTGAACCTCATACATAGAAAAAATTTGACTTTTCTCTGATTGGTCTGGACCATTAATTTTCTCCCTTTCACAACCCTCGATTTAATCCTGGTCATTGATTTGATCAACACTTCAAATGGTCGATACATTACAATTTCTTTAAATTTCTCATAGTGAATTCCAACCGTCGATCTCGAGTTCAAAAGAGATCTTAGTCATCCATCTACCAAACTTCCTGTAACTCTTCAAGCGACCATTAAAACTCGAATTTTGACCATTCTGGGTTGAATTTTGATCTGCACGTTTACCGCTCTACTCCATTAACCCTCTCAAACCGTCTGAAGTCATTAAAACTCATATTTCACTCACAAAATTGGGGATTTCTCTCTAAAATATTTGTTTTTCCCCCAAATGGGTCACAGACAAAATTTGCAACAACGAATTTCACCAATTCAGTCTGGTTCGAGCCCATACAAGCCTGGTGTTTGAACAATAGATTTGATACCAAAATGTAACATCCCCCAACCCTCTAGGTGACATTATGGTGTAGAATACTCTTAAAAACAAAATTGTTGCTAACTGATCTAATTCATTTACAGTTAACTCATTTTCTATAGCTTTCATCTACATATTAAAATAGACTTACCTACTGTCTATAACCACAAAATAGAAACATCTACAACATGCTAATAATCAACATGAAATACAACTAAACAACTCATTACAACAACATATAAATCACTTCCAAATACACAGAGTTCATGCACAACAATTAAACACGGAATTTAACAAAACAACAAGATAAACCGCTTATTTTTTCACAAAATTCGTGCAACCAGCTACTTGGGACGAATTTTCCACCCAACCATAGATTAACTTTTCCAAATCTCAACAGCCAGTCACCCCCGAGTTGAGGCTAGCAATCCATAAAAGAGGGTGGTCTCTCACATTCCACTCAAAACTCATAAAACTCTCAACCCAACTGATATTCTCCTACATCTATCCTGATTTTCCATCAGTTCTCTTCCTCTTGCCCTTTCCACCCCAAGGAATGCACCATTCATTTATCAGGGATAACCCAATGAATGTACCATTTGTTTATCAGGATTAACCCAAGGAATGTGTCATTCTTTTATCAGGGTTTCTATGGCATAGGTAGCTAGCAATATCTCAGCTGGGAACTCAAGGGAAAACTACTTCTAGGAAAACTATTCGAAAATCAACAACAACCACTTGTTGTTTTAGTGCAACTCACACAAGAGTTCACTCTTTAGGCCTAACAACCTAACTCTTTATTTTTCCATCTCCATTTTTCTCTAGTTATGCTCCATCTTGCTCTAGAATTCACCCTCCATGGCTACATCAACTTCAAGCTCTATTTTTCACTCTCTCCTTGCTTCCCATGCATAAACTTGACTAACTAAAAATTGTTGTCCCAACCCATACGAATTTCCTCTCTTTGGTTTTCCTTTCTTGACTCACACTCTTCCCCAAGATGATTGTAATCAACCCCCATGTGCCCAATAACTTTGGGATGTGACCACTCACACCCACCCTCTTACATGTATTCAATGATTGGATTTGGGAACACTCAATTAGAAATGGGAAGGTCCATATACAATAGCAATTTTAGGAAAATGAGTTAAAATAATATACATGGGTAATTTTCCCCTTGAACCCCTCTTGGCCATTATCCTAGACACTCCCCCATCTTGTGATTTAATTCAGGCCCCATCTCTTGTCCATGTCCCCTTAGCAGCTAGCATCAAATTTTATTAATAAGAAAAGGAATATGTTGTATGGATGACCCAAACTCTTCGTCATTTCGACCGATTCATCCATCGACGTTCGACGATTTCTCTTGGCGATTTTCCAACACTTCACCAAATTTGTCGATCTGACCATCGGTCATCGGTGGATTCTATTGTTGAACCTCATACTTAGAAAAAAATTGACTTTTCTCTGATTGGTCTAGACCATCAATTTTCTTCCTTTCACAATCCCTGATTTAATCCTGGTCATCAATTTGATCAACCTTTCAAATGGTCGAAACGTTACAATTTTTTTAAATTTCTCATAGTGAATCCCAGTCGTCGATCTCGAGTTCAAAAGATATCTCAGCCGTCAATCTACCAAACTGCCTGTAACTCTTCAAGTGACCATTAAAACTCGAATTTTGACCATTCCAGGTCGAATTTTGATCTGCAAGTTTATTGCTCTACTCCATTAACCCTCTCAAACCATTTGAAGTCATTAAAACTCATATTTCACTCATGGAATTGGGGAAATTGTTGCTAACTGATATAATTCATTTACAGTTAACTCATTTCCTGTAGCTTTCATCTACATATTAAAATAGACTTACCTACTGTCTATAACCACAAAATAGAAGCATCTACAACATGCTAATAATCAACATGAAATACAGCTAAACAACTCATTACAACAACATATAAATAACTTCCAAATACACAGAGTTCATGCACAACAATTAAACACAGAATTTAACACAACAACAAGATAAAACCACTTATTTTTTCACAATAGTCGTGCAAATAGCTACTTGGGACGAACGATCTACCCAACCATAGACTGGTTGTTCCAAATATCAATAGCCAGCCACCCTCGAGTTGAGGCTAGCAATCCACAAAAGAGGGTGGTCTCTCACATTCCACTCACAACTTATAAAACACTCAACCCAATTGATATTCTCCTACAACTATCCCGATTTTCCATCAGTTCTCTTCCTCTTGTCCTGTCCACCCCAAGGAATGCACCATTCGTTTATAAGTGATAACCCAATGGATGTACCATCTGTTTATCAGGATTAACCCAAGGAATGTGTCATTCTTTTATTGGGGTTTCTCTGGCATAGGTAGCTAGCAATATCTTAGCTGGGAACTCAAGGGAAAACTGTTGCTTGGAAAACTATCCACAAACCAACAACAACCACTTGTTGTTTTAGTGCAACGCACACAAGAGTTCACTCTTCAAGCTTGACAACCTAACTCTTGATTTTTCCATTTCCAATTTGCTCCAATTATGCTCCATCTTGCTCTAGAATTCACCCTCCATGGCTACATCAACTTCAAGCTTTGTTTTTCGCTCTCTCCTTGCTTCCCATGCATAAACTTGACTAACTAAAAATTGTTGTCCCAACCCATACGAATTTCCTCTCTTTGGTTTTCTTTTCTTGACTCACACTCTTCCCCAAGATGATTGTAATCAACCCCCATGTGCCCAATAACTTTGGGTTGTGACCACTCACACCCACCCTCTTACATCTATTCAATGATTGGATTTAGGAGCACTCAATCAAAAATGGGAAGGTTCATATACAATAGCAATTTTAGGAAAATGAGTTAAAGTAATATACATGGGTAATTTCCCCCTTGGACCCCTCTTGGCCATTATCCTAGACACTCCCCCCTCTTGTGAATTAATTCAGGCCCCATCTCTTCTCCATTTCCCCTTAGCAGCTGGCATGACATTTTATTAATAAAAAAAGGAAGATGTCTTATGGCCGACCCAAACTCTTCGTCATTTTGGTCGATTCGTCCATCGACGTTCGACGATTTCTCTTGGCGAGTTTCCAACACTTTGCCAAATTTGTCAATCTGATCATCGATCGTCGATGGATTCTATTGTTGAACCTCATACATAGAAAAAAATTGACTTTTCTCTGATTGGTCTGGACCATCAATTTTCTCCCTTTCACAACCCCGATTTAATCCTGGTCGTCGATTTGATCAACCTTTCAAACGGTCAAAACATTACAAATTTTTTAAATTTCTCATAGTGAATCCCAGCCGTCGATCTCGAGTGCAAAAGAGATCTCATCCATTGATCTACCAAATTGCCTGTAACTCTTCAAGTGACCATTAAAATTCAAATTTTGACCATTCCAAGTTGAATTTTGATCTGCAAGTTTACTACTCTACTCCATTAACCCTCTTAAACCGTCTGAAGTCATTAAAACTCATATTTCACTCACAAAATTGGGGATTTCTCTCTAAAATCTTTGTTTTTCCCCCAAATGGGTCAAAAACAAAATTTGAAACAATGAATTTAACCAATTCACTCTGGTTTGAGCCCATACAATCTTGGTGTTTGAACCATAGCTTTGATACCAAAATGTAACGTCCCCCAACCCATCTGGGCGACATTATGGTGTAGAATACTCTTAAAAATGAAATTGTTGCTAACTGATCTAATTCAATTACAATTAACTCATTTCCTGTAGCTTTCATCTACATATTAAAATAGACTTACCTACTATCTATAACCACAAAATAGATCATCTATAGCATGCTAATAATCAACATGAAATACAGCTAAAAAACTCATTACAACAACATATAAATCACTTCCAAATACACAGAGTTCATGCACAACAATTAAACACATAATTTAACACAACAACAAGATAAAACCACTTATTTTTTCATAACAGTCGTGCAACCAACTACTTGGGACAAACTTTCCACCCAACCATAGACTGACTGTTCCAAATCTCAACAACCAGTCACCCTCAAGCTGAGGCTAGCAATCCACAAAAGAGGGTGGTGTCTCACATTCTACTCACAACTCATAAAACTCTCAACCCAACTGATATTCTCCTACAACTATCCCGATTTTCCATCAGTTCTCTTCCTCTTGCCCTGTCCACCCCAAGGAATTCACCATTCGTTTATCAGGGATAACCCAATGGATGTACCATCTATTTATCAGGATTAACCCAAGGAATGTGTCATTCTTTTATTGGGGTTTCTCTAGCATAAAAGCTAGAAATATCTCGGCTGAGAACTCAAGGGAAAACTGATGTTAGGAAAACTATCCAGAAACCAACAACAACCACTTGTTGTTTTAGTGCAACTTACACACTAGTTCACTCTTCAGGCATGACAACCTAACTCTTGATTTTTCCATCTCCAATTTGGTCCAATTATGCTCCATCTTACTCTAGAATTCACCATCCATGGCTACATCAACTTCAAGCTCTGTTTTTCGCTCTCTCCTTTCTTCCCATGCACAAACTTGACTAACTAAAAATTGTTTTCCCAACCCATACACATTTATTTTCTTTGGTTTTTCTTTCTTGACTCACACTCTTCCCCAAGATGATTCTAATAAACCCCCATGTGCCCAATAACTTTTGGATGTGACCACTCACACCCACCCTCTTACATGTATTCAATGATTGGATTTGGGAACACTCAATCAGAAATGGGAAGGTTCATATACAATAGCAATTTTAGGAAAATGAGTTAAAGTAATATACATGGGTAATTTCCCCCTTGGACCCCTCTTGGCCATTATCCTAGACACTCCCCCCTCTTGTGGATTAATTCAAGCCCCATCTCTTGTCCATGTCCCCTTAGCAACTGACATCAGATTTTATTAATAAAAAAAGGAAGATGTCTTATGGCCGACCCAAACTCTTCGTCATTTCAGTCGATTCTTCCATTGACGTTCAACGATTTCTCTTGGTGAGTTTCCAACACTTCGCCAAATTCATTGATCTGACCATCATCCATCGGTGGATTCTATTGTTGAACCTCATACTTAGAAAAAAATTGACTTTTCTCTGATTGGTTTGGACCATCAATTTTCTCCCTTTCACAACCCCCGATTTAATCCTGGTTGTCGATTTGATCAACCTTTCAAATGGTCGAAACATTACAATTTTTTTAAATTTCTCATAGTGAATCCCAGCCGTCGATCTCGAGTTCAAAAGAGATCTCAGTCGTCGATCTACCAAACTTCTTGTAACTCTTCAAGCGACCATTAAAACTCGAATTTTGACCATTCCAGGTTGAATTTCGATCTGCAAGTTTACCACTCTACTCCATTAACCCTCTCAAACCATTTGAAGTCATTAAAACTCATATTTCACTCACGAAATTGGGGATTTCTCTCTAAAATATTTGTTTTTCCCCCAAATGGGTCACAGACAAAGTTTGCAATAACGAATTTCACAAATTCACTCTAGTTCGAGCTGATACAAGCCTGGTGTTTGAACCATACCTTTGATACCAAAATGTAACGTGCCCCAACCCATATGGGCAAATTATAGTGTAGAATACTCTTAAAAACAAAATTGTTGCTAACTGATCTAATTCATTTACAGTTAACTCATTTCATGTAGCTTTCATCTACATATTAAAATAGACTTACCTACTATCTATAACAACAAAATAGAAGCATCTACAACATGCTAATAATCAACATGAAATACAGCTAAACAACTCATTACAACAACATATAAATCACTTCCAAATACACAGAGTTCATGAGCAACAATTAAACACAGATTTTAACACAACAACAAGATAAAACCACTCATTTTTTCACAACAGTCATGCAACCAACTACTTGGGACGAACGTTCCACCCAACCATACACTGATTGTTCCAAATATCAATAGCCAGTCACCCTCGAGCTGAGGCTAGCAATCCACAAAAGAGGGTGGTCTCTCACATTCCACTCACAACTCATAAAACTCTAAACCCAACTGAAATTCTCCTACAGCTATCCCGATTTTCCATCAGTTCTCTTCCTCTTGCCCTGTCCACCTGAAGGAATGCACCATTCATTTATTAGGGATAACCCAATGGATGTACCATATGTTTATCAGGATTAACCCAAGGAATGTGTGATTCTTTTATCGGGGTTTCTCTGGCATAGGTAGCTAGCAATATCTCGGTTGGGAACTCAAGGGAAAACTACTGCTAGGAAAACTATCTGCAAGCCAACAACAACCACTTGTTGTTTTAGTGCAACTCACACAAGAGTTCACTCTTTAGGCCTGACAACCTGACTCTTGATTTTTACATCTCCAATTTGCTCCAATTATGCTCCATCTTGCTCTAGAATTCACCCTCCATGGCTACATCAACTTCAAGCTCTGTTTTTCACTCTCTCCTTGCTTCCCATGCACAAACTTGACTAACTAAAAATTGTTGTCCCAACCCATACAAATTTCCTCTCTTTGGTTTTCTTTTCTTGACTCACACTCTTCCCCAAGCCGATTGTAATCAACCCCCATGTGCCCAATAACTTTGGGGTGTGACCACTCACACCCACCCTCTTACATGTATTCAATGATTGGATTTGGGAACACTCAATCAGAAATGGGAAGGTTCATATACAAAAGCAATTTTAGGAAAATGAGTTAAAGTAATATACATGGGTAATTTCCCCCCTTGGACCCCTCTTGGCCATTATCCTATACACTGCCCCCTCTTGTGTATTAATTCAGGCCCCATCTCTTGTCCATGTCCCCTTAACAGCTGGCATCACATTTTATTAATAAAAAAAGGAAATACAATTTGCATATTACATCGTTTAGTTGTAGCCACATATTATATCTACATAAGAATTAATTAAACTGGGGATTATAGTGTGGATGTCACATTGAGGGGCTTGGAGGAGAAGGTAAATAACATCATGTCATGAAATAAATTCTTTGGTGGAGCCGCCATGAAAATTTTCTTGAGAATTTTTAATCTTTCGAATAGAATTACCAGGGCCTTTTAGAGTTTTTTCAATGGAATTGACAAGGAGTTCATCCCCTCGAATATTTGATGGTTCCCGAACACTATTTTTATAAATATCATGCATCTATAATAAGAAACAATCTTCTTGAATCTTATTTTTGAAACTCTAAAACATGGAGATTCTGGTTCTTCAATCAGATTTGAAACAAAACCTCAAATATGTTGAAAACAAATCGTTTCCTAGTATGGTCACCAAAAATGTTGATGTTTAGATTGGTCAAGACCCAAACAAAAATATCGTGAGGATATCAATCCCCATGCATTCTTATAGAGGTGGTACTCCTTTTGGATGAAAGATTGGAAGATTATTTGTATGGTTTTGCAATGAATGTAAAGGGTGAATGCTATAGAGAAAACCCAAAGAGATCTTCCAAGAAATCTTACATATACAAATGTACAACCCTTATATATAGTTATACAAATATACATTAGATCATTTAAAGAAAAGATAATATAAAATGTGCAAACAAATATTTGTGTCTACAAGGTTTTGGAGTCTCCTTCAACAAACATTCTTTCTTTCCAGTAAGATCAACTGAACTCAGAATCTGCTATGAATTTTGCAAGATGAAGAAATGAAAGTTCTTAAAATAACTTTAAATGATAATTTCATTACAGCCAAAAACGATTTTGATAGGCCATACATTTGAAATCACATTCTTTTAACTCAAGTATGAGAAATTACTAATGTAGTGCCCCAAATAGTTCTTTGTAGGAGAAATTTATAAAAATACCCCAATATGACAGGGTCAATAATGTCAAAAACTTAGAGAACTGAAATAGCTTCAACAAGGTCTCAATGACTATTACATGAACTAAAATGAATAGTATTTTCTTTTTACGGGTAAAGACTGTGTTGCTTTGGAACTAAAATGTTACAAGATGACTAAAGATTTCAAAAGAAAGAACTTCTCAAAGCCAAATCTTCATGTTCTCAATATATTCATGGAAGATTTGATGGAAAGAAACAGAAAAGAAGAAGATGTAGAGAGAAAAATTTTAACAAGCCATTCCACCGAATCTTGTAGAGATAGAACTTTTCTTCTTGTAGACTCTTCACCACTGTAGAAACTTATCACTACCAACCTCTTGATGATGTCTTCTCTTTCCCTTTTAAAATATGCTCTCAATGTTCTTGAAGTAGTTAGGGTTTGTCTTTCTAGAAATTTCCATGATTCATTTTTGGAGTAAATATATTTTAATTAATGCTTGATTAGATTCTCATTAATGAATTTATGTCATTGAAATTCATGCCTCCAAGTAGGGCCCACTTATTCCTTTAATAAAGTTTATTTAATAAATTTTATTTTCAATTTTTCAATTTCACTGCCTTTAACAAAAGCGGAATGTGTTTTAATTTTTTGTGTAATATATTTTCCCTTTCAGCCATGGGAAACATTCCAAATACAATCTTCATCATCTCATATTTCTAACGAGTCCTCTTGAGCACAATTTGGAGTTATGGATCTCAATATAGGAGCTCAGGAAGTTGAGGTTCCAAGTAGATCTATCATCAAACCATAGAAACCAATCTTACTATTCTTTCAATTTATGAGAGAAATATGGCCAATTTCAATCATTGAAACCTATTCCATCATCTTCTTCATTGCATTACCTTTCCAACGAGGTAAATTTTACCCAAACACAACTTCCATAACTCAAGTTATGGCCTTTGGAACAAAAAGTCTCAGCAGTTATCGATCAAATTTGTGGGGCAATCTAGGCCCTTGATTTAAATTCCGTCCTCCTTCATAAGAATTTCAATTTTTTTTAATGAAATGTTTATCCCACATGCATGTGAGTTTTGGAGAGTTTATGGTATATAATAAAAAGTATGTTATACACTTAATGTGAGTTAAGGAGAGACTATGGAAACTTGAACTCGACCCCTTAGAAAATTAGTGAATAATTAAATATTTTAATCGCCCAGTCATCCTCCACCTATTCCCAGTAAGAACCCAATCAACAACAATTCAAAACCCATTCAGAGCCGAATAAGTGCCTATTCGTCAACAAGTCAATGCCCAATCATATCCCACGTGTGACAGTCTGATAGGGTGCCACATGTCATAGTGTAACTAGTTTCCATGTGTCATAATATGGTTGGATGGATAGGGTTCCATGTGTCATAGTGTAATTGGGTAGATAAGGTGCCACATGTCATGATCTCATCGGTTAATGGTATAATGGGAAAAAATTAGGATAAATGGTTATGTAAGGGAAATGGTGGACAAGAGGTGGGAAGGAAAATTGTGAGGGAGGAAAGAGGGGTGAGGGAATCGAGTGAGGGATGCAGGGTGAGGGAATATTGGAGAGTAGGTCCACATGGAGAGGAGGTAAGGGGGGAGTAAGGGGATACAGAGCGGGAGTAAGGTATGTGGAAGTGGTGGGGGAGGGAGGAAGTGTAGGTATGCATGGAGAGGGGAGGGGGATGGGAAATATGGTTAAGAGTGTGGGTAGTGGGAGGGATGGTGGAGAGGGATGGAATAATGGAAGTGTGGGTGAGTGGGGAGAGGGATGAGTGGAGAGGGGATGGAATAATGGATGGGAAGGTAAGGGGGAGAAGGGATGTAGGTCCGCAAGCTTATTAAAATGATTAAGTATGGGATGGAAAAACCAAGAAAATGTATGAATGAAGAACTAAGAAAATGAGAATAATTCAATACTTAGACTCGAGTGCTAAGAATGGAACCAATAAAATATGTAAGTGTGGTTCCAAGAATATATTAGTTGTGTTGCACACAAAAAAACGTTTTTTGTGTGATTGAACATAAACATGGATATCTTGAGCATACAAACTCAGATTTTTAATCCATAAAATGCGTGAAAAAGATGAGATTGAGGGTTATGCTACAAACTGATAATATTTCAAATTTCCTTCTTCTTCTATCAATTTTATTATATTTTATTCCAAGTGCAGGAAATCTAGTTGATCAATTTTTTTATTATCAACAAGAGTATATCCTTTATCATTGAGTGGGGCACAAAGGCTATGATTCTTGAATACCCAACATAAGTTATGAAGTGCTTCATTGATTTCACCAAATCATAAGCATGTTTCTCCATGCTGTTATACTTCAACTCTGCATCTATGAGCATCTTGCTCATAAATGCAATTGGTTGCTCATTTCCCTGATTATTCTTTTGTAATAAAACACCTGCAACAGTATCAGCAGAAGCAAAAGAAAATATAATGAAATATTTCAAAAAATCAGGGCTTACCAATATTGGTGCTTTAGTGATGACATATTTGGTCTGCTGAAATGTGTGGAACCCGACTTCATCCCATTTTAAAGTTGCATCTTTCTTAAGCAAATTGTTCATTGGTTTGAGTAGTTTTGATATATTTTGGATGAAACGTCTGATGAATTTCACCTTGCCAAGAAATGACCTTAATTGTTTCTGTTTTCTTGGAAACTCAATCTTTTGGATGCCTTTGATCCTTTTAGGATCTACCCTTACTCCATCTTTGGATACAATATGGGCCAAAATTTTTCCCTTTGTCACACCTAGGATGATCTTCTTTGGATTGCGAGATATTCAATACATACTACATCTTTCAAAGACTTGCCTAAGGTGACTAATATGATATTTCCTATTCTTTGAGAAAATCATGAGGTCATCCTGATAGATATCAATTATCTTCTTGATAAGATCTTTGAAGGCATATTCCATGGCTCGCTGAAATGTAGTTCCTGCATTTAGCAAACTAAATGGAATTATCGTGTACTCATATGTTCCCCAGGGAGTTGTGAATGTCATCTTTTGTCTATCTTCGTAAGTGAACAAAACCTAGCTGTATCCTAAGAAAGAATCTAGAAAATACAACATTTATGAACCTGTAATCCTCTGTAAAAGAATCTCCATGTTTGGAAGAGAATAGTTGTCTTTGATGCAAGCTTTTTTGAGATTCCTGAAGTCAACACATAATTTGATCTGACCCATCTTCTTTATAACTATCACTGGATTTGATAACCAAGTAGTATGCCTTGTTGGAGTAATGATCTCTGCATCCAACAACTTCTTCAATTCTTGTTTGACCATGGGGGCTAACTTGGGATTGATCCTTCTCAACTTATGTCTGAAAGGTTTCACTTATGGTAGGACTGGTATAGTATGTTGAATAATTTCCCCTTTGTAAGCCTTCAAATCATCATATGACCAAGCGAAGTCATCTTTGTATTCTATCACCAAATTCATTATCTTCTCCTTCTCTTCCTCAGTTGTACCTCTACCAACCTTAATCATTCTCAAATATGCAATGGTTCCCACATTTATCTCTTGATATTCTTCTGGATTTGTTGTTTCTGTCATTCCATTAAATGCATCATCTCTGTCAAAGTTTGCTTCCAAATGCACCAATCCCGCGGGGATTTTATTTGCACATATTTTTGTAATGGAGTCATCATCCCTCTCATCGGGTGCATTTGGCTCAAATTGTTGGAATTTATGAAGGAATATGAGAATTTGGTCATCATCTTCGAACACTTGTCGATTTTCCACATTGTCTGGAATGGAGGGCCTGCAAAGTGTGACTATTCTGCCTCCCTTATCTAATTACAGACATGGCTAAAATAATGATGTTGCTACTGCAAGTGCATCAACCTTCTCGTTCTGTGCTCGAGGTATTTCTTTGAGATAAATCTCATCGAACTCTTCCATTGCTAAAGAATTGTTGACCTGAATATTTTTATCATTTTAAGCTTGCAAGCATGGTGGCCTTTAACTTGGCAAACAATGAGGTCAGAATCACCAATAACATGTAACATTTTAATCCCTAAATCTTTAACAATATTCAAACCAAGTAACAATGCTTCATATTCAAAAACATTATTTCTGGCTTGAAATTTTAATCTGAAAGAGTAATAAATAAGTGCATCAGAAGGGGAAGAGAACATGATACCTGCACCATTACCTGAATTGGAGCTAGCTCCATCAAAATGCATTGTCCACTTGCCATCGGTGTTTGAGTTATATATTGATTCTATTGTAAATATGGTGTAAGCTCTAAATCCTTGATCTTCCCATATTAAACCATCTTCCTTATTTCTGGGATCCTCTACATGGTTCGGTCTGAAAGCCTCTCTGAATAGAGTAATTGATTCACCATCAGGACTAGGTATTGTGGAATAATATAACTCCATTTGCAATGTAAGGCCTAGATGTCTTCAATCCCATATTGTTCGCAACTTTTAATGACATGGCATTCATTCCTGACCTAGTATCCGTCATACAGTTGTGTAGAATCCAATCTGTAACCACCAGTGATATGAATAATGGCTCGTACTGATCATTTGATTCAAAAGTGCTTAACAATAATAATGGAGGATCCTTTTTTGGCTATGTAGTTGGTTTAACACTATTTACCACTTCAAAACCCAAATCCTTTCCAATTTGTTGTTTGAATACTGGAATATTCACTATTTTGACCAATGGGACTGGTACCTTGGAATTTTTTTCCCAACCTGTGATATCGATCTCTGAATTCTTGGTTGCTATATTTTTCTTCTATGTCTAAGATAAAGGTGTTGAACTTGGTATTTCCTTCCCTATAGGGACCCCCTGATATTTCTAAGGGATCTTAGGAGTCTTCTTATTTCTGCGTGCATATACCAACCCATATTTCTGATTTATTTGATCAATATTCTCTTAAGATAACTTGCCACCAGACCCTGCTCCTCTTCTAGAATCACCCTAATCAAATGCTGACATCATATTCAGCGAATTTGATGCCCTTGTTCCTTCTGCAACTACTTCTAATAGTGTCTCCTTATGATAGAGGAAGGTGCCCTCTGAATGTAATGCTCGGAATGTAGTTAAAAAGTAAGGATATAGAGGGTCCACTGCTTTTTTTTATGTCCAAGTTGTTTGAAGGCTTTGGATTCTAAGGCGAACCATGGAACACACTTCAAGTTTGGAATCTGTTAGGTTGAATTTGTTGTTGCATGTTCTGCATATTATTTTCCATCCTTGTCGTCCTATCTTTGCATGTTGTCTAAGATTGAGTGAACATCATATGCAATTGTTTAATCTGTTTGGATAACTTCGTGAATTCATCTGAGGACTCTGTGGAAGATGATGCTTTTGCCTTTGATTCTGGTTTATCCCTTGGAGGGGCCATGATATCGAGTTTTTCTGAAATTTCATAACTTGTATCCAAATTATTTGTCTTTTCTTTTGCATTAGCCAAGGTTGTAGCTTGAGATTGATTAATAAAAATGCCAAACATTCCTTGGAAAGCATTCGAGTAGTATGTTAGCTTTGTTTTCTCTATAGGTGCATGAGTATTTGGAATGTCCTATAAAATCTTGTCATATCTATTATTAAAATCTTCAATGGTTTCATTTTCTTTCCTCTTAATAGAGGTAAGTGAATTTAAAATAAATCTAGTGTCTTTCTTTTCATCCCATTTATCAAAGAAAACTTTCTTTGATTTTTCAAAAGAATCAACACTAGCATTAGTAAAAGTCTCTAGCCATTTGGTTGCATCACCACTCATAGCAAGAGAAAAACATTTAAAAACAACATCTAGCTCAGTAACACGGCTAAGTCTGACACCCTAGGAAAACTTCTCCCAATATTCTTTGGCTCCTATAGATCGATCCCCACTAAAAGTGGGTATCAATTTAAGGGAAGCATGGATATCATGAGGGTACCCTACAAAGTTAGTGAAATCAAATGGTTTATAACAATTGGTTAACCAAGCCATTTTTTATTAACTGGATTAACAAAGAGATTTCTTATATCAACAAGAGATTCAAAATGTAACGTTGATTTACCTCCCTTTCTCTTACCCTTTGGTTTCTTCTCCGATAAAATAACTTAGGTTCAGGAGTGTATAAGATCTCACCTTGAGAATTTAGTCTTGTGTTATACCTTTGTGTTTGATGTGGTTCGGGTGGAGTCATGAGGTGAACTCCTGCAAGTTAGCACAATGTACAATAAACTCACCAAAAAAAATGTAAAACACAAGTGCTTACCAGAGATCAAACAATGGAGTTGCCAATGTTGGAAACTTTTAATTGCACTGTACTTCTTTTATTTTTCTTCAATGGAGTTTCTAGATGAGATCCTAAAATGTCATCAGATAAAACCAGAACAATCTCATCAAAGTATAAAGCAATAAAGTTTATTGATACATGTCGTTGAGGACCCTTTTAGTTTGAAAACCTTGTTCCCTGACAACGACACCAAAAAATGTTACCGTCCAAATTAGTAGTCCTATAAGGTCTTATACTGCTACAGTAACAACATAGGGGATAGGTGCCCAATGTCACCACAACACCTATTGGTTTCCTTGTTTAAGCCAAACTCCTATGCTAAGAGGCTTTGGGAAGCTTCCCACAAAGTGACACTTTACCACAAAGAGTATTAAGACTAGTGCCTAAATAGAGTACACTAGGTGAAGGTAGGAGTTAATTTTTTTATTTTCTTGTTGAAGTAAAATTTATTGCAGAAATTAAAGTGACCAAACAACAAGCTAACTTACCCTCAATCCTCAAAATAATGACCAAATAAAGTGCTAGAGAGAGGGGTGAATGTTCTTTCCACTTTCCAGATGATTTTCTATATGAACACCTTGATCAAAGTGGTTGAAAATGAGAGATTTCTTCATTGTCCTATTATTTCAGACATGAAAAATAGAATAAAACACAAAAACCAACAAGGAAAAATGACATTTTAAGGCCTCCCACAAGTGCAAAAATACACTAGATTGCTAGATATGTGGGTATGGAAGGTAGAGAATCAAGTTATAAGTGTATATCATGCCCTAAAGCCTTCATATCTGCTGTAAAATTAATTTCCATTAGGCTAGAAATTACTTTTGCAGAAATGGGGTTCAAATCCCCATAAGGTCAAAACCCAAAATTTTCTACAACCACTAAATTTTGATTGTTGAGTTGTAGTTTTACTCTTTATTAACCAAAAAATAAAGATATAACATATAAATCAGATTTGGAATGAAAGTAGAAGTGTTTATGAGGTGAAAAATTACAATATGCACCCTTTTGAATGTCCACAATAATGTAGATCTGAAGATTTGCCTTCAATTATAATGCATACCTACACATTATTTCTTGATAAAACTCTTGTAATATGTGTTCAATTAAGCACAAAAATCAAGGGGCTATATATCTTCGGGTATGGAAGTTCCCCAAGTGACAAAACCCCCAAGATGTACTAGCTTTAGAGATATAGAAATGAAAAGGAAAGCTAGGGTATGATTTATTTTTTGTATTTTTATGATAAAAGATGATTTTAAAATATTTGAAGATTAAATGGTTGAAGAAATTGTGAGATTTGTTTTTACCTTTACCCCTTACTTTTAGATGTTTCTTAGTTTGTGCAATTGTGACCCCGTAAGCTTAAAATTGGCCTGGATGGATTTATAGATTATTGGGTTTGGAGTGGAAGCACTATCACCCCCAATGCTAGAAATTCACTAATAAATGAGTTCCTCCTTGGATATTGCTAGGAGAGATCCTCTACAGGATGGTCTCCAAGATAATCAATCAACTAGGGACGAAATGATAATAGACCACTTGGTTGAAGCTACTCTCAAAGGAGTTGATCCAACAACTTGGTTGTATTACACTTGAATCCCACAAAGAAAGTAAGGAGACAAAGATCTATATTCTTTCTTCCACGTGAGTATGTAGCTCCTCAATGGATTGATTGATTATCTATCACAATTCTCCTAAGGAACCCCTGTCAAAGCACAATTGAAATCCAAACATTATAGTAGACAATTCACAGTGACACAAGAGAATTGAGTTATGAAAAATGATATTATGATCTCACAAAGTTTCAACAACCTCAAATGAGAGGAGGGGCTAGCCTTATATAGTTTTTATTGTAACAACTAGTTTCTACCTCCCTCGTAAAATACTATTTGTCTTCATTTTCTCATCCACATTTGGTTGGAGGCTAAACCATTGAATATATTTTTTTATTACATAACTCCATGGTCAAAATGGGATAAATTCAATTTTTAGATTGCTTGACCAATTGATTTGTCCACATGAGAGGTGTGCCCCATAAGGAAAGAGGTCATATGGTACTAGACGAGGCTCGATTTTGGGTGGAAGAGATCCAATGTTCCACTTATGGACAATTTCATCTTGAAGAATGAACTCAAACGGTCACAATTTGTTGACTTTGACTCCAACGTCTAGCTTGACCAATTAATGGAGGTTATGATTTGTCCCAAGAGAGACGAATTGGTCATTTGATGAATAAAATTAATTATTTTGCATGTGGAGAAGGAATCTTTGACTTGCCAAAATTATTCCAATCTTAGAAGACCCCAGTCATTTCATTCTTTGACCATTTGACCTTGAAATAAGAGCCCAACGAATTTTTAGGAGTGGGACGATTTTCTCTTGGGAGGCAATATCTCCCTCTATATTCCATCAATGAAAATTCTGCAATATGGGTTTTTCTCATGATTTTTTTCTGGTCATTTTGAACGCATGTTGTATTTTTTCCTCGGGGACCACTGCCTCAAAAGACATGCATTGATGAAAACTTTGTGAGACTGTCATCTTGAGAACAAAATGACAGTGCACCATGGCCAAGAGATTCCTACAGACTCAATAGAAAATAACCCTGTGGGAAGACATAGGTGTGCATGACATGGACTAGACTAGGCCCCACAAAATACAATCACCCCTACATAGGACCCATGGCTCGACACAATCATGTGTCCCAATAGATCCGTGTCAAGGCCTCCGATCCTATCCAAGATGAAAGACGTTGAGATGGGGACATAAGGGGATTGATCATGATCGGACTAAGTCTGGTAGTCCACTACAAAATCATCCACTATGGTTTATATGGCTTTAACCTGCATCATTGGGCTTACAATGGTGTAGCCAAGTGAAAATCATAGGGTACCTCCTGGAGAGGTAACGATACCTAATGTACAAGAAAAAGATAAACATGTAAGACAAGATGTTTCCTCAGCTTACTTAAAGCTCTAGTCAAATCCACCTGCAACTAAAGTAGGGTTGGCATAAATATGCCAAGTGATGGCTAAATCATTGGAGAATCAAGGAAGAGGTCGCTTTGTAGAATAATGATAATATTAAAAATATTATTACATCTAAATTTAAGGAGAAATTGTGGTGCAATAATGAATTAGAGGATAAAAGAAAATTAAGATACTATAAGGAGGTGATCAACCATAATCTAGAAGATCAAAAGTTTCTATTTGTTTAGACTAGCATAAAGTGGAAAATCAACATTGCTAAAATAAGAACAAACTCTCATGAGTTCCATTGTGGAACATGGTGTTGGACAATTCCTAAAATTTCATGGGTTGAAATAATTTTTCATCTTTGTGACACTAATAGGGTTGAATATGAAAATCACTTTCTCATAGAATGTCTTGCATACACCCACATTATATCACAATTTCAAAATATTTGTTACAATATCGCCCTTCCTAACGTGTTTAGTCATCAAAACTATGGTAATTTAGGAATTCTTCTCTGAAACCTTTTCAAGCACAAAAATAAAATTCTAAAATGAACCAAGTATTTCTTTACTTTTATTAAGGTCTGATAGATCAAATTTGGTCTCGGTTGACACTAACCATTGTTAGCCTATGACACCTTATACAATCATGAAGTCCTACATCAACTTTGTATATTTCACATTATGAGATGTAGTTTTTTATCCTAAGTGTGTTCTAGATCCTACTTTGCCTCCTTCTTTTCTTATTTTTTGATGATGTGTTAGTGTGAGAGAAAATCAAGTTTTAGAGGTGGTTTCATTGATACATTATATATTTGTATCATTGGCATGAATACAATGAATACAAGATTGCTTGAGGCCTTTTCCCTCATATTGTTGGTTCTATCTTGTGTCTTGTTCTATTTCTTAACATGGTATCGAAGCTTCTTTGAATCTTATGGGGCTTGGTAGTTCCATGGTAGTAATCCATGGGAGGTGAAGTGTGAGTTGAGATGAGGTATTTACACCAATAGATCTGCATTTTGGACACATGATAGAAAAAATAAGATCATAGACCTCTCAATTTTTTTGTTAAATTTAAGGTGCAAATTCTTTTTAATATATTTTTGTGAATTATTCATTGCATGTTGAATATGGGCGCTCTTTAGTTTTAAGAACACCTAACACCTTTGTAGTTGCTCCATGATATGTTATTATTGAGAGGCCTCAAGAATTCGAAGGCATGGGAATGTTATTGTAATTCATATCTTACTAGATTAGATCTACTTGATTCATCTACAATTAAGTGTCGTGCAAATCAGATGGCCTTTTTTGTGTGTGCTCTGACATCAACGCACACACTCTGTTACTCTACACATGGCCTACACACTCCCTCCCATAAATCTAAAGTGTGGCTTCAATCCTCCCAAGGGCAAAATATATTTTGGTAGAACAACACAAATCAATACCTTCACTCTTTTAAGAACATGACCGAAGTGACATGCATGCTTTCTCCAATAAGATGTGGATCTTTAATTCCACAAATCGTGATCTCGTTCAAATCTCACACCTTTATGACGACTTTACAATAGAGAGAGGAAATCATGGCCTCTCCTATGGAGAATCTCACTCTTGACAATTTGATTCATTCTTTGTGGCATAGTTTTTCCTCACATCGACTTCAATAATAATAATAATAATCTAATTTTAAGGTCACGACCAAGCCAGATACCAAATTGGTGTATGAGACCCGCTTATTTTTAGGACAAGGGACCCCCCTCCGCCTAGCGATTTGAGTGATAAAGTTTATAAAAGTATACATACCCTGCCCCCTCTAGATTTTTTTCAATATTTGTTGGCAAAAACATATCCATTTACAAATCGTTGATCGATGTGATGCAGTCCTAATCTAAGTGGCAATTTGTCAATTCGAAGAGTCAAAACAAGCCAAGTATTGATGAGAAGAACAAGAACAAGAAGTAGGATGAATAAAAAGAAACGTTTAGCACCGAGCCAACCATTAAAGGCATCCGATTTTGGAAAATGAACCGAGTGAAGCGGTCTTCACTCGTACTCATCTCCCATAAGTCCACGTGAGGAGCTGATGCACACACTTGTGGAGAGGAATCCCAACGAAAGAATATGATTCACTCAACATCCAACAATCCAAGCGCATGCACAATCTTTCAAGGTAATTTTAATTTCGATACCATTGTTTGCTCCACAAACTTTTGATAGGAAGTCAAAGCAAATTTTTTGAAAAGTATGTACCAAGTTATGTACTTGGGCTTTGAAAAGTATATACCAAGTTATGTACTTGGTAAAAGTTACATAATGCACAAACTTTAAGGTAAAAATAATTAAAAAATAAATAAATATAATGTAAACTTTAACGTAAAAATAAATAAAAAGGAAAGGTTATATGAATTGTAAAAAGTTTTTCTAATGTTTTTATTTTTGAGAATTGAAAGTAAAACATTCCTTTTGTAATTGCAAAAGGTATTTGGACTTTTTTGGTTATATATCCCAAATTTGTAGAGGAAAGATGTTTAATGTTTATTTAACAATAAGGTTTCTTTTCATTCAAAAGAAAGAAAAATACACGACTTGGAAGCTTGATCTTGTATTGATTTTTTAATAAAAATATTTTTTTTGTGGTGTTGAAATATTCTAGATTTGTCTTGAAACCTGAGTAAGGGGGTTTAAGGATAATTTTGCTTGTGAATGGTGGCTATTCTCTTTGATTCTTATGATGTTTAATGTCTAATTATACATAAACGTAATTGTAATTTACAGAGCATATAGCAAGTTAATTAAATTCAAACACATAAGATCAAATCACATGCAATTTAGCAATTGCAATACATAATCAAGCAATCCAGTTGTTAGTCACATCAACATTGAACAAATTAACATCGACATCAATCCAACTTCAAAATCAATATTAATTTTGAGAAGTATACTTGCAATAGTTCTTTTTGCAAGTGTCAAATCAAATCAAAATTGAATTGCATTGTAACTTGCAAATTGTATTTTTTTGTAAGTTTACTTGTAATTTAGATTAATTGTATTTGTTGGGTGCATTCCCAGTTGGACCTGACCCCCAAGAATTAATTGAGTCATTCCATTTTGAGTCAACATTAAAAATATTTAAAAGTAAATTCCAACAAATTCCATAAAATTTGAATAAATTTATCTTGAATTTCAACAGGAAGTTCAACTTCAAGTACAAATTATGCTCCCCGAATGGGGTGTTAACTTGTCCTGATGATAGTGTGTCTTGTCTGGAGGTGATGGCTCTTAACCCCATGCAACAAGTGGACAACTCACATGATATGGCAGTTGGGGGTTATGTACTTCATTCAAGACGAAGCGTCATGGTTGTTAATGGAGAGGATCTGGTGGATTGTGGGTATGAGAGTTTGTATGAGTTGGATACTCGGTTCACACCCTAGCATAATGGTGATGTACATGCTTAGGATGTGAAATGAAATATCGATACATTTGCAAGTGAATTCTGGTTCCAATGCGGATAAATAACCAGGAGAAGGCCATGGTTGTTGTTTTGTTATGGCTATGCTACCTCAGATAATCAAGCTATGTTCTCATCAGGATTGAGTCTAGCTCTTGGGCGTCTATGTCTTGCAATCTCATGGCTCCCCGTGGTTGTAAGCCTCATCCCTCTTCTGTTGGTTCATTGTGTGATGTCAGGAATGATGTCGTTGTTGTTGATTTTTACCATGATTTTGTGCTTGAGGAAGATCAGGAGACCATGATTGCATTGGAGGTCTAGGTTAGGTTGGTCGGGGAATTTAAGGATGATGAGGAAGTTGGGTAGCAAGTGGGTGGCTTAATCTCGGACCTAGGATGCACCGGAACTCGAAACTCCAAATTTTTTAGAACCTTGGAACTCTATTGACACACCAAACACCATGGTGGCTCTAGGCATGTTGCCTAAAGATGAATATTTTCTCCAATTGAAGCATTGTATGGAGACTCTCGAGGAGCAGAATGCTTATCTTTTGTCGATGGTGACATGGATAGCTAAACTTCATGGAGACACCTTTCAACCTCCTACTCCGAGTTAACTATGGAAATTTTCCTCTACTACAGCTGCTCACCTAGACGTCATGGGTCTATCTTTCTCTCGGATTCCTCATGCAAAGGAATAACACGCTTCATAGTTTTTTCAGTTTTCTTTTATACCAAGTTTTTTATGTCATAATAAGTCTTAGTAGTTCTTGTAGATACAATTGGTCACACAAATTTCAGATTTTAAGAGAGATTATGTTTTTTTTAGCCTAGTTTCCCCTCAGGGGCATGCACACTTTCCTACTATTTTTTTATTGCAGAAGTTTGTTATGATTTTTCTGGTGTCTGATACAGTTCACGCATCTATGTATATCTTGTTCATATTATTATAACTTTCTCTTACTTAAAAAAAATTCAAATTATGTTAAAGATTGGTGAATTTCGAATTTCAAGCTTGAAATTCGTTGGTGACTAAGACCTCAACCATATGGGATAACATTGTTTTATATGGAAAATCGTTTAGGAAGTGAAAAGTACATAGTTTAAAATTTTTAGGAATTTGATTTTTTTCTAAAAACTTATAAGTGAAGGACATAGTTTAAGAAAAATAGAATTTCAGTGGAAACTTTGACTTGTCATGACATCTTTTTCCCTCAATCATAGTATTATTAAAATTTAATTATTTATATATAAATAAAATTAAAAATAATTATATATATATATATATATGTATATATATATATATATATATATATATATATATATATATATATAATTTTTTTAATAATGTATTTTTTTTTTTTTTTTTTTTTTTTTTTTTTTTTTTTTTTTTTTTTTTTTTTTTTTTTAAAAAATTAATAAAAATTCATTTTAAAATTATGTTTTATTTTCCAATCAAAAATATTTTGAAAAAGACAAATTAATAAAATTCATTTAAAATTATGTTTTAATATAAAGTATTTTATTTTTCAATCAAAAATATTTTGACAATGGGTTTAGTTTGGATAGTTGGGAGGAATGATTGTTATCCTCTTTAGTCGGGTTCAATTCCCATAAATGACATGTTGAGCTCATAATGATCATATTGTTGCAATGGCTTCGAGCCTTGTTTCACTATATGTATTGGAAAGTTGCCTTTGATTCAATTGAATAGCAAGGAATTGTATTTTTCCTGTGGAAAAGACTAAAATTAATAAAATTTATTTAAAACTATGTTAAATTTAATATTTAGCATAAAAGAAAAGTAAAGTATATTCATCTTATTGAAATTGAAATTAAAATATATTTATAATAATTATATTTCAATCAACAAGGTTCAATGTCATTACAACATGTCACTTGTGGGAATTGAACCTAGATGAGGAGGATCATTGTCATTCCTCCCAACCACCCAAGCTAAACCCAATTGACACTTTTTATACATATAATATAATTTATGCTTTTAACTTAAACATTTCCTTTTTGTTTTTTATTAATCATTTTTTCCAAATCATAAATGACATAAAATAATATCAAATTAAAAACCTTAGTATCAAATCTTGGAAAAGGTTGATGGAACATTCAAGGTCCCTTATCTCTTTTCCTTCCTTGTCTAAGTGGCCACTGAAATATATTACACTCGGGATGCTTGATTAAAATTATTGTGGACCACCTTGTTATGCTTAAGATCATCGCAAAGGAATGTCACAATAATAAATCCAACCTCTCGTGTTGTTTCGTTGGCTTTAAAAAAATGTTTGACAAAGTGCCCAAAACTAACCTTCAGTACACATAAGAAGAGATAAAATTTCCTTCTAGGTTGAGAGCTAATACAATAAGGTTGTATGAGGATGTTATTGCCAAGTTTAGGAACACCATGGGTTGGTCAGGAAAAGAATGTTTGACAAAGTGCCCAAAACTAACCTTTAGTATACATAAGAAGAGATAAAAGTTCCTTTCGGGTTGAGAGCTACTACAATAAGGTTGTATGAGGATGTTATTTCCAAGTTTAGGAACACTAAGGGTTGGTGAGAAGAAATTAATTAAATATAGAAGTTAAGCAAGGTTGTCCCATGTCCCTTACCATTTTTGGCATATACATCAACACGTTAGAGGGTTGTTCTGAGGAAGCAACTTGTGTTAGGATGACTGTAGCTAGAATAGTCATCATCCTTCTTCTTTACATTGACGTTATTGTTCTTATGCAAGGTGTCCCCATGATCTTGATAAGAAACTTAAACTTCTCAAGTATTTGTGCTCTAGTATGGGAATGATTGTTAACATCGACAAAACAAAGATAATAATCAAATCCAAAAAACTCGTTCATGCTAGTTTTGTGTATGACAACAATAGTTTGAAGGAAGTGACTTAATATAAATATATTAGAATCGATCTTAATTGCAAGTGTAACTAGAAGTATGGCATTGAGAAAAGGATAAATTGAGGGTGGAAAGCTTATTATGGTATTGAAAACAACTATAAATCAGTGGACCTTTAACTTTGGGTTAAGAAGAAACTCCTCTTTGAGACTCTCATCACTTCTATTATATTATATGGTTGTAAAGTTTGGGGTTGTAGCATCTCCATAGAATCATGGAGAAAGATAGAGAAAATCCAAAAGTGTTTTATAACTTATAATCTTAAAATTAAAGGCAATACACCCTTTCATATCCTCCTCATAGAAACAACTCTTTCCCTCATTGAGAGCATGACTATGGATAGGTACCTAATGTAAAAAAACAAGATAAACAACATGGAAAACAAGAAGCTTCCCAATATTGCTTCAAACTCTAGCCAAAACCACTTGTATCTCTAATAAAGTTGGCATAAAAATGCCAAATCTTAACTAAATCATTGAAGAAGATATCACTATGCAAAATAATAATAATATTAAAATATTATTGTGTTTTAATTTAAAGAAAATAAATGTTAATAGCCATCATCATTATCACCATCAATAAATATATATATATATAGTTTTCATTTTTATTTATTTTTGTTTTCATTTACAAATCCCCTCTCATAAATATTAAATTAAAATTTTAATATAAAATCTTGAAAAGGCCTAAGTGAACTTTCAAGGTATCCTTCTTCTTTGCATGACCAAGGGACCACTCAAATATATTACACTCGTTGTTATGGTTAACATTACAATGTTTTCTTGGGACCGCATATGAAATGATAAGCTATTCCACTTGGAAACTCTTGGATTGAAGAAGGGGTAAACACAATGTAATCTTGCACTAACTTTATAATAAGTTTCCATGGACTTTTCTAGTTGATTACAGGAGTTGCATCTAGAGAGTCTTGCAACAAATTCATACATAGTCTTGCAACACACTCATACACAAGTCACCTAATCCATTATAACGTTTTTGGAGACTTTTTCACTTTATCTCTTACTTATTTTTTTCTCTAATAATCACATCAATTATACTTTTTTACTTTAGCTTTTTTTTCTTCAATTATACCTTTTTCACTTTAGCTTTTTTTTTTTCTTTTATTAATCACATAAATTATAACTTTTTCAAATTAGATTTTTTCCTTACACAAGCAAATGCATGCTCATCATGTGAGAACCAAATTATAATATTTCTTTATTCCCTGGCCATGCGGAAAACAAAAGAGATCTTTTTCTCAGAGACTCTCATATGTTCACAAATCATAGTAATGATATTTTTTTCCTTTTCTGTTTTAATGGTTGTGAATTTGATTCATATGAAAAGAGATATAATTACTATAATTATTGAGTTGCGTTGTGTGATTTGTAGAGTAGTTATGAGTGAGAATATGAATATTATAAATTTATTGTTTTTAAGTTAGTAATAAGGTTTAGTTTTTTTTTTTTTTTAACATTATGAGGATTTATACAGATCAGGCAACGAAGTTAGCCTCTCAAAATTAGCAGAGATGTTGAAAAATATTTCTAATATCATTTCTTAAGTTGACAACGAGAAGCTCATTCAAATCATCAAAGAAGAAGAAGTGTAGAGAGCTATTTGGGGCCTTGCCCCTAACAAGGCACCGAGACTTGATAGTTTTTCTATTCACTTATATCGCTCATGTTGGTCATTCATCAAATTAGATCTCTTAAGAATGATCAAGATGTTCAAAAATCCTATCAAATGGAGGGTTACATAAATTCCACCTTTCTTTCCCTTGTACCTAAAGAATCTAATCCTTCTATTTTTTCTCGCTTTCGACCTATCTCTCTTTGTAACGCTTCCTACAAGATACTATCAGAAATTACTGCAAATAGGTTAAAGCTCTTCCTTCCAAGACTCGTTTTCGAAAATCAAGGTGGATTCATGGAAAATAGACAAATAGTGGATAATATCATCCTAGTACAAGAGGAAATTCACTCGAGAAAATCCAATAACGAAAGAGGCATGACTATCAAAATTCATATGGAAAATGCCTTTGATAGGGTAAATCATGCTTTCCTTTGCAAAGTTCTCAATAGGTTTGTTTTCTACTCCTCATTTGTTCAATGGATATCGACTTGCATCATTAAACCTTGTATTTTCTCCTTAGTAAATGGATGACCCACCTCCTTTTTCTCAGCAAGCCAAGGACTTCAACAGGGATGCCCTCTATCCCCTCTATTATACATTATTATGGATGAATCCTTCAATGGAAATTAGAAGCTGAAAGAAGAACATACGATATCCCAGACATCAAGATCACTAGGGGAGTCAAACCTATCAAGCACTCCCAATTCACGGATGACATTATTCTTTTAGGAGGATCGTCCACCATTATGGCAACTAGCTTCAAATAGGCATTGGATATTTTCTTGAAAGTATCAAGAGGTCTCATTAACTTTAACAAATGTCAAATATATTACTGGAACACCAACAAATTAGTAATCAAAATCATATCCAGGATCCTCTCCTTCCCATTTAAAGAGTATTGGAAGGCTTTCACCTACCTAGGCATGCCCATCAGTTTGCAGGCCTCTTCCTCTCAATTATGGTAGCCCATAAGAAATAAAATCAATAAAAAATCAAATCAATGGGGAGCTCAGTGGCTTAATCTAACATGTAGGTTCATTTTTCTTAATTTAATTATTTTTTCTTTACCAATCTATCAATTTTATACTCTTCTTGCACCAAAAGGGATAACCTTTCTAGTATAATTGCTTCTTAGTAGTTATCTTGGATTAACTATTTGTGTTAACAATCTTTTGAGCCACTCTTTAATGTACTCTTTCATTGGTGGAACCGTGATGTCTTTCTTAACCCAGAGTGAGAATATTTATTCTTCCATTTCTTTAAATTCATAGCGCAATTGTTCAATTGATGCCAGGTGGTCTTCATTATCATTCACAAAAGTAATGAACCACTATCTAATTTATTCTTCCACAAAATCAATGAGGTTGTCAAACTCACTGGCCCATGAAGCTTTAATTACGCTCAATTTTGTCTCCAATTTCTCCTTAGGTATAAGCATGGACTCTCTTACTAGTTGCAGGCCCTTAAGATCTTTAACAATTTCAAGTGCTTTAAGGAATGTGTTTCTTCATTTGTCATTAATTTTTGTATAGCTAGCAATTGAATCTTGTCCCATAAAATGTGTGAACAACCATGAAAAAGTTTGATATAGCTCTACCAACATGGATATATCAATGGCTGAAAGAGTAGCCAACATTTCAGTTGATGGAGCCATGAAGTACTTCAACAAATTCACCCCACCACCCTAGGAATCCAGGAAAGAATCAACGTCTAGAAGCTTGATACTTTTGTTGGATTTGAGCAGTTGAAGCATCCTTTTGAAAACTTTGGGAGTTAGCATAATCAGGTTCTTTCCTTCCACTGCTACTCAAGTCATTCTACTTTTTGAATCAAATCGGCGGGCACACCAGGAAACCAGCGCTTGAAAATAAAAAAACTTGGGCATGCAACCAACATTCACTAGGCTACTTGTTTGAATCTTGTTCTTAAGCTTCTTCTCAGGAGTTAGGCTCAAGAACCATTGATATGCAGCTGACCAATGGAATTCCTTGTCTCGACGCATGAGGGAATTGGAAATATCTCCACAAAAAGGCTCTTTTCTTCTTCTAGTTACCATGTTTCTTATTCTTTCAATGCACTTTGATATACGTGACACTATTTATTATGAATTATGGAGTTTGAGTTGTTTAAAGGATAAGTTCATGAATAACATTTACTAAAACATTCCTTCAACATGTATAATTTCCTTTGGGACATGGGCAAACCATAAATGGAAGTTATTTTAAAAAGCAAGTGATAATTAATCCACATTAACCCCAAATCACCACCTTTTACCTTGTGAATCGAAACTCATTAATGAATCATAAATAACCCTCGAAAAGTGTGCAAGGTGCATGATAATCCAATGAAAATTTCACTAAGTATGGAATAGGGATAGAGAGAGATCGGTCTTTTAAAGGTTTAGCTGTGCGAAAGTGCAGAGGGATTGATGTGTGCGGGAGCAGAATGTGCAAGGTTCTTCGTACAATAGTTGTGTGAAGGTGAGGGTTGTGCAAAAGCTGGGATGTATGGAGGAATAGAGTGTGTGGGGGATAGGGCATGAAAAGATTTCTGCACAACCATAAACATCAAACGACTAAGCAAAGAGTAGACATTTTGGAGTATGTGGGGTGTATTATGGAGGAGGCGGAAGTGCAGAACAATAGGGTGTGCAGAGACAAGGTTTTTGTAGAGAGAAGGGTGGTCTTGGGTTCTTCGCACTTAAACAAAAGCTCTAGAATAACCCAAGTGTTGGCTTGTGTGGAACACGACTTGTGCAGGGGAAGGTTCTATGTGTAGTATGGGGAAATGGATTTGAAAAAGAGAATTTCTACACTTCATAAGGAATCCCGCACAAATCATAAAAATAACTAAGTATTATAAACACATGAAAATTTTCTCGACATCTAATGAAGCTATAGACACATGGTGGACTATGAAATGAAAAGGAAAATGGCAGGGAAGGGTTCTATACATGACTAAACTTGGAAATCAAAGGTGATACATGAAAATGGATCAACAATGTCTCAATGACAAATACTACTTCTTGTTCAAATCCATCCAGGGGTCAGAACATTCTCTAGAGGACAATGAAGTAACAAGGGATGAGAGAAAAACAAAAGATGGCCTCATTGGAGAGGATTTCCAACACCCCATCTCCCTTGATAATGAAAATGAATATCACAAAGAATCTATGCCCCCCCTATATCTTTGAGGCTTCAGTTTATCTATTTTACTTCTATTGTCATGATAGCATAAGATTTAGTGGTCGAAGGCCAAGCTACATCAAGTCTTGTTTTGTTTTGATTATTCTAATATTTAGTGGTGAAGGGCTAAGTGATACTTGGAATTGTTTTGTTTTGTTTTGGATACGACATACTCAAACTAGATTTTAAATTTTGAATATTGAAATATTCAATTCAATGGACTTGACAGATCATTTTAGAGGATTCAGTTTGATATTTTCTCACTGAAATTCTCCAAAAGCATATCAATATTTTAACAAATGGAGTATATGAATAGACAACCTAACATTTATTTATAAAATT
>SNQJ01S0017163.1:122457-147067 GCA_010110895.2 Picea sitchensis
ATAAGTGGACCAGGGAGAGGATTGCATGGGTGAAGGCATATCAACAAAAAAATGACTAGAGACCCAAGGCATAGACTAAGTATCATAGTTCTCCATACCATTGTGAAAAGTGGAAGGATTCGTCCCCATGAAATGAGTAGGCATCATGGGGTAGGTAGCATTAAATGAGGAAGCAAAAGGAACCCCACTATCCATGACAATGAAAACTTGGTATAGATTCCTAAGGTCAACTAGTAATCAAAGAGCACACCAAAGAGTCAAACGGCCAATATGCATGCAAACGAGGTAAAGTGGCTGAGTGGCCTCCCTCCCTAAAGAAGGTATGTCTCACCCAAGAGGGGCCTGAGACTCCCTACTAAAGATCGAAGGTAACATAATCAATTATAAGGGCCCTCATGGGCTTAACAACCAATCGGTCAGATCCCCCCGGAGAGGTAATCCTCCATAAAGGTTATGTGTTGCCTGACCCTTATCTAACCCAGGGTACCTGTAGAATAACCCCTGCAAGTAACCTATGAGACACCTAAGTCAAGCAACTAATAAACCACTGTATAATCGATGCATAGGCGAGCAGTCGTAAGTCAGGTCCACCGTATGGGAAGGGTAGCAAAGCTCAAAACCTTGAAAGCACTGCCTCTCATGGAGGTAAGGGAACTAACAAGATCCCTAGATACGAATAGATCCCCAGAAATATCTCTGACGCTAGGAAGGTATTGGGGGGATATCCCTTCAACCAACTTTGTGTAACCTCGTGATTAACTTTGGTGTGAGCGGAGCCTCCTGATCTTACCAATTATAAAATGGATTTCTCCACTCCCTGACTCAGACACATATGTTGATTTAATTTCCTTGGAGAATTTTACTCACAAAATCCTATTCCAAGGCACTAAATCCTAATCTAGTTTGTGCACCCTAGAAAATAAAATCGTGACTAATCAATTTTAAATTATAGCGTTTATTTTAATGGTCGTGATTACTCAAAAATGTATGGTAGTAAAAATCATGGTGTTATGACTCTGAAAGAAAATTAAATATGAAAATAATGCAAAGTCCTAACTTTAACTTTCAATGAATGATATGCTTCTAAAAACCAATGCAATTTTCGATTTCAACTCTGCAATTCTCAAGTAAAAATGCAATCTTTCACTATATGCATTGTTATCACATATTCCTTTCAAAGCCTTGGGGGTCTGTGTTTTCTTCCTGTGTCTATACATTTTTCTTTTCTTCTCCCCTTTGTCGACCCGATCGTGGTTTTCCTCTCCCATCCCGGCGTGTCTTTCTCTTTCATTCGCAGTGATCCTTCTCGATCGACTAAGTCTTTCTCTATCAATATGCCTAGAAGGGATCAACCCTTAATTCCTTTGTCTCTTCTGAAGGCCAACCCTTCCTCACTTTTACATCTGTCACTGAACCTTTGCCTTCCCAAGCCTAAGTTTGGTCGGTCGAATCTCCATTTCCACTGTCTATAGCACCGAGAGCAGCTAACAGCGGCACCGAACAAGCAAGCGGGAAAAGACTGGTTTCAACATTGAGGATCTATCATCGAGGCAGATTGATGGTCATTGGGTAATACAGAGTTATGAAGTTGCCCAAATTTTAGCTCCTGGGCTTGTCCCTAAATGGCCAAAGTCACGATTTAAATTTGTGCCATCTGATCCAGGCATGGAACAGGTGGCAACCGATTGTGCTATCTCGAGAGTCCGAATTTCAGGGTTCTCGTCAGCAAGCACACCCACAACCTTACACCCCGAAATGCGAAGCCTCAGGAGCCCAACCCATGGTCATAGCCCAGGGTCATATTGGAAGGGATGGGCCAATAAAAACAGGGGGCGCATAGCCACGGTGGACCCACAGTAAAATGATAGGCAGGCCCATCTTGGTCGTTCAAGCAGTAGATGCGTGGCACTTTATTACGCCCCATCACAATTTTGGCTATCGTGATTCTAAGCGACAGAGGGTCGCCCTTCCATTGCATTAGGAATCACCGAAACACGAAGTGCAAAAGCTCTAAAGGGGTCAGCCCCACAGTCCTTGCGCCCGGTCACAAGATATCAGGGCTGGAAAGTGGGGGCCAGTTGAGATCTGTGTGCCCAGATTTGACAGTCACTGAGCATATCGGGGCTCCAACATGTGCATGGGATAAAAAGGGAGGGCAGGTTGGGGAAAACAACCACGGTATTTTAACGTGATACGTGTCGGCCAAAGACACACATCGGGGCTAAAGGTGGGAAGTTCTAAACCTCTTTTTGCGCCCCCCGATCCTATCCCAGGCCAACATGTGGCCACCTCTAAGTCATCCCACCAGAGCCTGTCTCCCACTCCTTCTCCCTCCCCNTGACATGTGTCTTCCCCCGTCACCTCCACCTGTGTTAATTATCCCCCACTTCGCCCTACCACCACAGGCACTTCTCCACCTCCACGTCCATCCCCTTCACCACATTACCTTCATCCCATTATGCCTCATCTTCCGCCTATGTCACCCCACAGTTCCTTTCCAACCTTCATGTCTCTTCCACCTCCCCATCACACACTATTCTGACAGATCCTTGTCCACGCCCACAACTGCCTGGTCATCCCTCCAGGCATCCAACTCAGCTCCAGGTGGCAGAATGCAGAGGCCTCCACGTCTCCCAGGTGCAGTTTTAACTCTAGCCTTCTTTGATCCCAATGAAGCAGATAATATGGTTGGTGGTGGCAGTTGAACATCATCTCCACCATAGATGGAAAGCCCAGAAGGGGATTGTTAGCTAAGTCAATTCATCTGCAGGTTTGTTCTAAGAACATGATTGCATCTGATAGAGCTTCCTTTTACCAGGAAACATGCAAACAATATGCCTTCAATGCAAACATTAAAAGAACACTCATGTGATTTTGTTTTGGGGCATAAATACTCAGTTTTGATATTTTTGTAAGGGTCGGTGGTTGAGCTAGTCTCCCGCATTGTAAAGTTTTGATGAAGCACTGGTTTTTCTGGTTATGTATTGGCATTTGAGACTTCATGTTTAATGAAAGTTAGCTTCTTTCCGTCTCTCTGTAAACTCTGTATTAAGAAACTCAGAATTGGAGGATCCAGTCGAGGGTTGTGATGTTGTAGGATGATGTATGGTTGATCACTGCAATATTTGCACCAGTTATAATCAGTTTCCTATGTAACCTTTCCCTCTCACACTGAATAGATTGGAATTGGAGGATCCATTCAAGTTGTTACAGTAGCATTATGATGCTTGGAATTGGAAGATCCAGTCGAGCTATCACTGTGTCGTTGTAACTGTGTCAGTTACACATATTTTAGTATCTTGTTTTTTTCTTCTCTGGGCTGCTGGAAGGTCGGATGCCCATAAAAGTATCATTCATCATTCTCAACAAGTCTTCCCTCTGCTCATATTAAACTCAACTTTCTGACCGAAGTTAGATCAGGACCTCACCTGCTCTTGCATGCCTAGCCTAGTTTTCTGAGTTAAAACGATATTCTCCTGGGTCTGCACCCATTCGACCAACCCTAATTCATTATTGTGACATATAAAACTGATGGGTATTAGGCTTACTCCTTCTGTAATCTAGGAGTGAATTCTGGTGCTAACATGCACTAAGCTAATGATAAGGACTCAAAAGACAAAAATTCCAAGCTATGCAAAATGCCTATTTTTTTTTTGTATTTTCAATATAACAAAACTGAAAATGCATGGACTGACAAGTAACTTGATATATAACCCTACTGTTTATAAAAAGAGATAACTCAAGTAGGATACCAAGCAGCAAAACACCCAGCCCATTGTGCAAGGACAATAAAAAATGAAAAGATGATGAGAAAGACTTCGGCTAGAAATTCAACCAAAAAAGGGTTTCCTGTCATCCCACAAGCACTTAACAGGCACTACAGAGACCCAAGAAGGCTCAACAAACATCAAATCCCACCCAGAAAACACCAGAACAAGAAAAAAGGCAAGGCAAACTGATGTACATGACTGTTCAGGCAAATAGAGCATATGTACATAGCATGTAGAAGGACAACCAGCGTATATACGTGACTGTCAAGGCATAAGGCGCGTATATGTTTCAAAACAAGGTCAGGCAAGGGAGAAAGGCTGAAAACTCAGACCCTGAGTGAACAGGAGTTGTCAAGAAATGATACGACAAGAACCACAATAGAAACGAGAGCAATGTAAGGAGAAAAGTACTTCAAACCCTAAGAAAGAAGATTCAATCCCCAGTATGGTCGCCAATTCTGTTACGAGGAAAATCTCTCTATGTCTAGGGTGAACCACAACAAATGGAAATGACTGCAGAAATCAACTCCATCCCAAAAACATGCTATATAAACCAATATGCAAGAAAGATAAGAAAGAGGCCTACCTCATCCAGATGTTCGATGAAGTCCACCATTGAGCAATTTGACCCAAAGCTATATACCTGCAACAAGGTCTCAACAAACAAGAAAAGAAAGCATATGGTGATAATATAAAAGGTTAGCACATTAGATAGAATAATCCATTAATATACATGACAAATACGCCCATGGATAATAACTCATATATTTGCAAGATATCAATTGGACAGGAAAGGAGTATTTCTATTAATAAATGATCAACAGAAGTGAAAATATTACACTTCCATGTCGGCACGGTTTGGAACCGAGAAACTAAGTTCCTTCCAGCTGGGCCTCCACCACTTCAATCCTCCACCAAAGGCAAGCTCATAAGATAGAAACAATGAGGTTCTCAAGGGAAGAGCTTGGGGGCTAAACAATGTGTTCAGACTTAAACGACAAAGGGATGCAGACTCAATATGAAGTAAATAATTTCTCCAAAGTAACTTTGCTCTCAAAGTTGAACTCTTTCTTCTTTTTCATAGCTTGGAATTGGCTCATTTATAGCCTTCAAAATGCAACTGAAGGGTTGAGTCGGAATGTTTCTAGTATATGGAAGGCCAAGGATCATAGATCTCCTGTCGTGACATGGAAACCTGACATTAATTTTCATTTTCTGGCACAAATCCCGATGTACGAGGGCTATAGTGGAGAAACCTACGTATACGCATGCTGTATAGTGTGCAAGATGCGTACAAGTGGAAAAATATTTATTTTTATCTCTAGACTTTGTAAATAGGGAAGATAAGTCTGCATGGGGAAATGGATTAAGGCCCTCTATGCAAGATTGCATAGGGTGAGGCAAATATTGATCTAACACTAATCAAACACCACTTAGTTCTCTTCATGTCTTCTTAATTTCCTTGAGACGTAAGCGATCACTCGACTACCTTGCATCAAGATTTATCCTAAGCCTTCCTTGGATGCGTCTGCGCATACCAAGAAGTCCTCGCCCCTGTCGGTATTTTTAATATCGGCGATGTCGTCAACCGCTCCTTGAGCCTTTGATATGCTTCTGTGCATTTCTCGATCCATACAAATTCTTGTTTTTCTTCTGCATTTTCATGGTTGGATTTTCTATATTCAAAAACCTTCGACGAATCATCGATAATATCCAACTAAACCCATGAAGCTACGTACTTATGGTACGTTCATCGGTGTAGGAAATTCCCTAATAGCCTCTACATTCGCTGGATCCATAGTGATACCTTCGCTAGATCCACAACGATACCTTCTTCGGAGATAACATGCCCCAATTGATGAATCCTCGATTGATAAAAGAGAATTTCGACAGTTCTCGTGATTTGTTCTCTTGTAAACACTATGGCACCAAGCGCAGTGTTTGTCAAGTTCTTCTGTAAGAAAATAACAGGTGCACCCCAAGGTGACACACTTGGGCGTATAAGTCCTAGGTCCAACAACTTCTTCAGTTGCATTTTCAACTCTTTTAACTCAGGGGTCGACATCCGATAAGGCGTTCTTTCTATCGGTTCAGTTCCAAGTTTTAGGTCGATGGTAAATTCGAACTCTCTTGCGGATGGCAATCTGGGTAATTTTCTTGAAACACATCAGCAGTACTCGTGCCACGGGAAGGTCCTTCAAATCCTTATGTCACACCCTTGTCGTTTATCCCCCAAGATTTCATATATCTTGCATCCCTGTGCATTCTCTTCTGTAGGTGTAAGGAAGAAATGAACCTCAGGAATACTCCATGTTTTCTTCCTACAATCACACTTCTCCTTCCCTCATTGTTGGTCCAACTCAACCGCTTTGTCTTACTATTGAGTATTGCATCATGCGATTCCAACAGTCCATACTGATTACGACGTAATAAGATCCTAAGATCATGACGTACAATTTGGCCTTCATGAAAAATCTTCCAGGTTAAGGCTACAGTCCGTAACCCTTCCTCCAACCTTTTCCTTGGCTCTCAAATCCATTTCTACGTAGCTAAAATCATACTATTCGACTTCCTTTACCTTAATTTTATTTAGTGTTGCACCTAAAATAAGGCTCTCTGTAGCACTAGGATCTATCAAAATATCAAGGGTCTAGTCAGCGATGGTACCTGTCATCTCGAGCATAGTAGACTGGTGATCGGCCTAGCGGTTATTTACCACGGTTATGAATCCTATGGGCCTTTCCCGTATCCACAATGGTAGTGTGTCCTGTTGACCCAGCCACTTTGGAATTTTTAACCGTATAGTCTTGCTAGTAAGGTGGCTCTCCGCATGTCCAGCGCCCGTCTCCGGTCCAGTACTCCTAGCCTGAAGTAGAAGTTGTTGGTCTACCAGCCTAAGATCCTAGTTTGTTCTGCTGACAAGCCTAATTGCGGCTGTTGGTGGTGGTCCCCTATAGGGGGGTCTTCTATTGAGGAACCCATCATCATGGTGTCGTGAAAAAGAGTTATATAGACATATCTTGCTACCAAGATGTCTTTTCTAGTTTGCGTCTGATGTTGTTGTGCACCAGATGTCGTCAGTACAGACGGTCTTGTAGGATTCCTGCCCCAACTATTGCAGTCAATTATTCCTCGGCTATGAGGCCTACTGGACTGCATCGTGCGACGTCTGAGGAATTTAGATCCTCACCTTGCATGAAATCTGGATTTAAGGTTGAACACAAACTTGTTGACCTCCATATTCTCTGTGTTCAGATGCAGGGCATACCGAAGTAGCTCCATAAATCCAATCTCATAATCTGGCAACGTACGACCACCCTGTCATAAGGCGTTGAACTCATCAAGCTGGCGCTCAATGAATTCCTATGAAAAATGCTTCTTTTGGAACTGTTCCTCGAACCATTCCCATAACACAGCTTCGACGACCATTTTTAGCTAAGGTAGGAGCGTCTTCCACCATAAAAGAGCACTCCCTTCTAGCTGAAGAATGTCATGCGGACCTTCGTGCTTGAGGTCATAACCACAAAGCGCGAAGCACATCGCCTTTTTCTCTAGCCAGGCCTCGACAACTGATCCATCCGTGACACTACTGAAGTCAGGAACTTAACCTTCTCGAGTTCTCTGTGAATGCTACCAATACTGGTTGGGGTGCATTATGGACCCTTAGGGGTACAGGTGCCCTGACCTCTTCTCTATCTAGCATGTTAATTAAGGCCTCTTATGACCTTTGGAAGGACCTTATCTGACCAATCGCATCTCCCATAGCAAACTGATCAAGCCAAAGGAATTTTTCTTCTCCTTGGGGTTTAGACCCCTCTGGCGTGGATTCTATCGGAGGCGTCGTGACTCTTCCCCTAGCACCACGTCGTCTATCTTCACGATGTCCTCTAACCATGATTACCACATGGACAAGTTAAATTTTATTTAGCACTAATTTACTAATCAAGGGTTTAATTCGGTGGAAGGCGTGACTATCCATAGTCGTAGGGTTGAACCCACTCTGATATTATATGTAATGACCCCTCCATTAGGACAACAAGCGTCATATAACATACATTTTTTTTCTTTTACTGTTGTGTTAGAAAATACACATCACAATTAATGGCAACATCATCAACACATCATTCACATAAATTAATGAAACAAATTAATGCATTGATAATCATTTACGACATAATGCCAACACATCATCACCATCATGAATCACAACCCGCATATCGATGTATTAACACATTAATTTTTAACATCCCAACATCAATGCATTCTATAATTGATAACGAGGCATAACAACACAATCTTAAACGTTCAATGCATCTCATAAGGACCATCATCAGATAACACCAAGAAAACATAAGATAACATAACAAATCAAAAGGATCATAAAGATAATCAAAAAAATCACATAATATACTACCTGCCCAACCTACCCTGCAAGGTTAGGACCTCCAGGACACATAAGCAATGCTCAAGCCTAGGTTCCATTTGATTTTAACCATTTAAGGTCTCAAGGATGGCGACTTTTCTGAGGAACAAGGAGGTGTCTACATCCCACCCACACAATCAAGTCCAAGCTGACTAAGCTAACTCAACATCATCAATGATCACCAAGGCGCAATAACATTCTAATAAACCAACACATGTAACATAAAATTCCATGGCGTAGGAGAACTTAAATACTAAATCAAACCAACAACGACATAAGCCAAGGCGCAATAATCTACTTATTTAATTTTTAAGGCGCAAACAGACCTCTACTTTACTTCCAGGCGCGCGATTAATCAACCATTAAATCAACAATAATAAACAATTTATCAAGGTGCATGTGTGATCTAAATATTAATTTAAACATAAATGACATCATTATAATGTGCGCAATTAGTCTAAGCCCTTAGGAATCATACATTGACATTATTCAGTGCGCGCCATTAATCTAAAAAACTTAATCATTCTTCAACCTTAAACATTCGATGTGCAAGACTAAACTATCCATTATTCATGGTGCCCCGAATTCAGGTGCTTAATCGATAATACATCTATGTTATTTACATCGCCATGGTAATCTACTTCTAATCAATCATGCATTCTAAATAATCAATGGCACCATAGAAAAATAGTTATGATATCCAACATACAACTACAATTTAAAGGAACATTAGTAATAGTTAAAAAGTCAAGTACATCACGAATATTAATGGCACAATGGATAGTTCTATAATGAACATACATCTAGTAACCGACGCAAAGGAGATCTAAACACAAAATCAATCAAACTATTCATCAAATTATGGTGCACTTCTCAACAACACCCCTTATAATTTCCTTAATATAGAGTAATAATCTACTATGAATTGTGATCGCTAAATCGTTTCTCAGGTGCTAAACAAAACACTATAATGTTCATCTACGCATTTAATTCAACATAACAATTTAATCATCTAGAACATGAAAAAATTCTCACGCACCTAAAAACTACTTTACCAAGAGGCTCTAAATTGGTCCCTTGCCAAAAAAATTAAAGGGCGCAAGGGGGGTAAGGAAATGGCACCTAACATACTACTTATTTTCTCAAATGTGCAATTACTCTTATTGTTACTGAAGAGGTAACCATTCACGCAAAAAGAAGTAGAGTTCCTCTGTGCAAGTAACACCATTTTATCAACAAGTAAGGAGATAGGTCAGGATTTTGTGTGGTACTTGTGTAGTGATATAATAACTCTGTGGGGATACTAAATGCGCAAGGCGCATTATGTATTCAATACGATTCTAGCTTTGTACAAAACATTAAGGTAAAAAAATTGTTATAAGAAATTCCTAGGGAGGTTTATTCGACTCAAAAAATGATATAATAACTCAATAAGACAAGACTTAATGATAAATCATTAGTTGTTGTCTATAAGCTAAAATTCTAGGAAGCTGAAGTGATTTACATAGATTAATTATTCATCCTTTAAACACATTGTGAACTAAGAAAGCAATTAAAATCTTCCTACATCTCCTCAATTTACTCCAACTAAATTATGAATTAAAAAAAAAAACTGTTACTATTTACTATCTAACACGCATTACTTCAGGGACATTTAACCGAACGTCGATTTCAAGCTAAATTCCTGTAAATAAGTAATTTAAGAAGGTTACTTCCTGTAAATTCCTATAATGTAAATTTCAAGATAAATTCCTAGAAATACGTAATTTTAGAAGGTTACTTCCTGTAAATTCATGTAATGTAAGTTGCAAGCTAAATTCCTATAAATAAGTAATTTAAGAAGGTTACTTCCTCTAAATTCCTGTAATGTAAATTGCAAGCTAAATTCCTGTAAATACGTAATTTAAGAAGGTTACTTCTTGTAAATTATTGTAATGTAAATTGCAAGCTAAATTATTGTAAATACGTAATTTAAGAAGGAAACACCAATTCTAGAAATGCAGTGACCTCACACCCTTCTTAAGGATTTGCGAAGCCACCAATCATTGTCACGACAAGTGTGATACCAAAAACCAATACAGGTTATCTAGATCGGAAGGTAAATTTACCCAAAGTTATTTTAAGGGTGAAAACATGGGGAAGGGTAGTGCGAAAAGGCACTGGCCATATTGTGATTCGTGCTCAACACGTAATTAGAGCCCAATCGGTCCTCGAACAACATCCAAATCCCGAGGAATTGAAAGACCCCTTTAATCGTTGTCAGGAGGTTAAGATAGGAAGGTGCCAACGAGTTCGATGGCAGGAGGGTGCATTGCTGGGAGAAGATGAATCACACAGGAAATCGCCAATGAGGATGAGCAATACCCGCTGAGTATACTGGTTGTGCGAGGAAAAATTCCTAGCGAACTCCAACATAAGTTTTGAGGGTAAACGCCAAGGAAAAACGTGTGTAGGAGACAACTATTTTTGGATGAATCGCATCTCAGAAGAGGACAGTAAGGCAGTTATTAAAAAAAAAAAAGGAATCCATACTGGAATAAAAAGGCACAAAAATAGGAATCCGCCCAAGGTGCCTACAGTCGTGCTCTAATATTCAGGGAAGGAAGCGGACCACCACTACCTGCGTGACCGCGCTAAGACAATTACGATAACTTGTACATTATTTCATGCGGTATACTAGAATGGCATAGGCGCACCTTGGACATGGAACATCCACCTGTCTAGGCCCTATCTATCAGTTTTACAGTGGACAGTTGCATGATTTCTCAGCAATAACACTGATGGCATTTGTGTGTGAAGGCCAAGTCGTTGGGATAAAAGGGAAAGAGTTATTGTTGGGTATTTCCTTCTGTTCAACGCCTCCCTTCATTGGAAGGCCGTCTTGGGGACATATTAAGACAGATCGATAAGGACATGCCAGATGTCATAGCATTGACGAAATGTCCTTTTGGGTAAGAGGAAGGGTTAGTAACCTTGAACCTTTCAAATCACAATGACAATCCAGATTTCAGATGGGTTAGAGAAATTGAAAATCTACAGAGCATTTCAAGTGGCAATATGCAGGCTAGGGTAGATGGATTACTAATCTTGTTAGTTAACAAAAATATATGATTCGTTTTCATTAATAAAATGAAAAATAAAGTCATCAATATACCTTGCTAAAGCACCAATTGGAACAATGTCAAATGTAAGAACATCTCACTGCTAAAAGTTATACTCCACACAAGTCTTAGATTTCCACATACATTCAAAGAAAAAAAACATACAACTTAACAATCTACACCATGACTTGAAGATTGTCCACAAACCCCTTTGCATCTCACCCAACAAACCCTTGATGTACATAAGTTGTTCAACGAACATATGGAAAGATACATTCTTAAAACAATTTGGAAATGAAATCTACGCTATCAACCCAACAATCTTCCTTTTGGCATAGATACTCAGAAATAAGTTTTATCCTTCAACTAGAATTAATTACAAATTAAGAGATTAAATAATAAATCGAATTACTAGTTACTGTAGAACGAAAATCAATTGTTGAAGACGAGCCTCTCACTGGACAAATTTTGTGCCACACACTCCTTCGCTTGTTAATCGAGAGATTTCATCGGTACCTCCCAGTCAACTCTAGGGGTACTCTTCTTCCCCCGTATCCCCCCGAGCTGCAAAGGGGCCATGCACAACACAACAAAAAAACTGTAGCTCCCAGCTCGCCTCGCAAGGTCGAGCTACCACTCTTTTCTGAGATGGGTATCCCAACTCCCACCATAACCTTATGCATACCAGTCGTCCCCCATTCCTCTTCTCTTCGATTACTTTTATAGAGTTCTCTTAGTGACCACTTCCCAATTTGCATGTTAAATTCCTTTTTATTAATTTTAATTAGGAAAAATTATCCCTTGTACACTTGTCACCCAATCCCTTAGTTGCACCAAAAATTCATTTAATTAATTGCCAATTTCCCTCACCCACCTAAAAACATTCCTAAAAACACTCCTTGGTGTCCCTTTATTCCCTCAATTTCCTTTAATGAATGACACCTTTATTAAAGCTTAGTTGATCTAATTAGGAAAGTTCTCTAGACTAGATTCCTTTCTATGT
Source organism: Picea sitchensis (assembly GCA_010110895.2). Classification (NCBI taxonomy): domain Eukaryota; kingdom Viridiplantae; phylum Streptophyta; class Pinopsida; order Pinales; family Pinaceae; genus Picea; species Picea sitchensis. The sequence goes on from SNQJ01S0017163.1 coordinate 134,755, forward strand.
TCCACATTCATTTTGCATTTAATTTCCCCTTTTTGTCTAAGTTTCGATTTAGCAAGTTTTGCACATAAACAACAATTAATTTTAGGTGAATTAATTCTCCTTTAAATTCTAAATTTGATTTTTCTCCATCCCCCATTTATTAATTGATTAATTAGTTTTTTTTACTCCTCATACCCTATTTAGACCTAGGCTTTAATTTCAACTGGGCTTAGCATTTTTAAGGGAATTTTATTATTAATAACTTTACTCGTACAACATTTTTATTTTAAGGCTAACCACGTCAAATAAAATATTGTTTTCTAGGCACCTAGGTTCATTGACTCGGCAGTATTAAAAATCGCAATGTGCCCTTCAAGACGCACTACGTGCTCCAAGGGTGCAACTCACCTTTATTCGTATTTCATCTGTGCGATGTGCCCTTCAAGATGCACTACGTGCTCCAAGGGTGCCACTCGCCTTTTGATTAATTTTGGTAGACGTCAAACCCTTGGAGTCAATACTCTGTTAGGAGACCTTATGGGAGACTAAGGGCCTCTAAGGAATAAGGACCCTGCCTTATTGCACGCCCCTTAGAATCTTCGTGAGCGATTGTCTCAGTCTGCCTTCACGACATCGTGGATCTCTCGAACTAGATAATCGTTAACCTACAGTTCGAGCCACGACGGGAGTGCTAGTAGGTTGTGGCAGGGATGCTTCCACACCTTATCCTGCATCCTAATGTGAGTCATATTAGCAAGCAATAGCCAGCCTGCATCCATCAACGAAACATGTCAACGATCCATAAACAACACCACAATATACCCAATCATATGTCACATATGCAATAACAAAAATACCCAAACCATATACAATCCACTCCCTGACTCGATCCAGAGTCCAAGGAGGTCCATCGATGCCATAGACATCCTCAATCTGTCAAGAGTCCTGCACACTCAGGAGAAACCAATCAATAGCACCCGTCTATACATAAATAACATAACATAACATCATAATCCACAATCTCATCATCATAATCCATAAGAGAAGCAGACAATCATATAATGAACCGGATCACTTGCACGCAAGTGTCCTCAAGGAATAAGTCACATTAGGTGCGTGCAAGAGTGGGATGTTACATGGAGCTACTATTAACTCAAAAACTACTTACAATAGTTGTGATCTCATGGTGACAACAACTCTCGACAATGAATAATAACACAATACAAATAACTACACCCACATCCAAAACATAACCAACCGTCCCTAGGCCTAGGCCTTTACATTAAATCAAATTGCACCCAAGGTGGGATGGTACATTCAAAATGTGAAAGGTTGTTATTCTTCTTCAAGTCCTAGCTTTATGGACATTCTATTATCTGCTTCTATTCCAACCGAGTGTCTTCGTCCTTTTTCCACTCACTTTGTTCACCAAGAATCCCACATGTTGTTCTAGTTCTTATCTCCCTTTAGCGTCAAGGCTCCTTAATTCTACTAATGGTCTCTGCTCCACATGGTGCAACTCTCATCTATTATGTTTGTTGAATATGTGCCACTATATCATTTTTTGTTGTCGAAATGTTGGGAATATCCAAAATTCAAAACAAGTAGCCCAATGCATAGCACATAGTTTTTATGGTAGACACAAGGGCACTGTGGCTCACAATCTAGACAAAGTATTAGAGAATGTTTGTGGGCCCATAGCTACCACTATCAACAAGCAAATAGACAAGGCTCACATCATCTCGGATACAATGTTTTCATGAAGCAAATATACCAGGTACTCTTTGATCCTAGACCTATAATGGCATACAAAGGAAATGATAGCATGTCACACGGATTTAGCTTAAGAGAAGAATAAACCTTACTGAGTAGTATCAAGGAAGAGCTACAATAACTCAATGCCAAATTCTACTTCTTACTCAAAGTCATATAGGGGTTAGAGTGAAATAACAAAAAATGAAGAAAAACCAAAATATAATTAGGCTAAAGAGGATTCCCAACACCCCATCTCCCTTGATGATGATGAATAACACAAAGAATCTGTAATCTCCCTTTATCTTTAATGCTTTGGTTATCTATATTACTTATTTATCATAATAACACAAAATTTAATACCAAAAAACCAAGCTACATTCATCACATTATGTTTTAATTATGCTAACATTTAATAACCCCTTAACTAATTTGTTTTGTTTCTCATAAGACATACTCAAACTAGATTTCAAATTTTGAATATGATAATATTCAAGCCAATAGATTTGATAAACCATTATACAGAATTTAGTTTGAAGGTTTCTTTGAATATGAATGTAGTCATGTTCTAATTGTGATGATGTATGCACATTCATATAATAATCTATATTTATATTTAATTGTCGTATTGTTATAACATCATAATGATGGGTTGGAGATGTGATTATTGTTAGAGGGAATAATAAATATTATTTAAATTTACAATGAAGATTCTTTTACTTAATCGTGTTCTTATTTGATTCATATTAATAATTATGTAAAAGAATGTATATAATTGAGGTTCTGTACGAATATTAATATCATTTTACTTAATCACGTTCTCCTCATGATAATTACTTAAAAGAATGGATATACTTGACGTTCTCTATGAGGATAAGCGTGCCATCTACTTCTCACACAAAATGATGTTGTACTGATTCTCCATAATATATAATATATAAATATAGTAACAAATCTCGATCCATTGTTTTCTTATGATATTTATCATTTATCATTGCATGTAGTAAAAAAAATATTAATATGAAAATATAATAATAATATTTATATTTATTTAAATATATATATAATAATAATAATCTATTTTTAAGGTCACGATCAAGTCAGCACACCAAATTGGTGTATGAGACCTTTTTGTTTGTGGGACAAGGGACCCTCCTCCGCCCAACGATTTGACTGGTAAAGTCTATGAAGGTATACATACCCTACCACCCTCTAGATTTGAACCTGTGACCTCTTAAGAGGAAACACATGTTCTTAACCATTAGGCCCACTCAGGCTGTAGAGAAAAAGCTTAGCAACAATCATACTTACAAAGTAACTAATATGTATCATTTTCTTGTGGTTATTCTATTAATATTAAAATTGTGATTTTTATAAACAGAAAAGTTCAATCTTCATAATCACTCTGGTGTAATTTCTTTTAACTATTGAAAATATTCAACAAAAATTCAGCAATGCAAAATTATGTAATACAATTTAATATTAAAGAAACTATAAAATTCAAAATTTTAAATATACACAAAAAATCTATGGAATCTGTTGGTGACGGAAGTCACTCCTGGATTGCTTGCAGGAGCAAAGCCCGACGCCCATCAGTTTGTGTCACGATTTGTGTGTAAAGAGGGTGATCGAATGGAAGTAAACTCAGATGATATTGTTTGAACTCTGAAATTAGGCCAAGCATGCTTGGGCAGGTGAGGTCTTGCATAAACTTCAGACAGTGAGTTGTAGTAAGGGTGAGTAGGGGGGAAGACTTATATCAGAGAGATGTGAAGGTCTGTAGTAAACATCGGGTTTCTAACAGACTGTAGAAGAAGGCATCTAAACACAAGATCTTCTTGCACTCAAACACAGAAAACCAGAGAATACAATAATGCATAAATAAATCCTTTATCATGACATAATTGCAATGATCCACACGAATCAGTCGTTCACGAACTCTCTCAGCATGAGATGAAGATTTAGATGAAATAAGAAAGACTGTCTGTCATCAAACAAGAAATCTTACATACCAATACATAACCAGAGAACTAGAGTATGTGCTAAAACTTTACAATCGGGAGCTCTGCTCTACCATCGATACCTTGAAAAATATCAAAACTAAGTATATATATTCCTGAACCTTTGCCCAACAGAGGCCTACTGGACTTTCGGGACAAGGAGTCTCTTCAATCAAATCTGGCCTGCACTCCTCTGTCATACGCCACCTTAATTCGACATGGCTCGCACTAGGGGGTAGCTGAGCCTTTAAATGTTGAATTACCGTGTGCAGGCTTCCTTGGCGAGTTGAAGACTCGGCGTGGCTTTCATGGAAAGAACCAGTACAGAGGACCATCTTGGGTAGACTTTCAGCTGGGACACCCATACTTTGCAATAAATGCACGAGGCGAGGTTTCAACCACCCTCTTTCTTCTCCATTCATTTCCAGCAGGTATTGGGATATAGATCACGTCGAACCAGCATCTGGAGAACACAGTGCCCCCCTTCTGAAACTCAACTCGGCGCTTTTGGCCTCCCCTTCGTATAGCCCCTTCTACTTTCTCGAATGACCATGGGCCGTGACCCTACGCCTATCTCCCAGAGTGATTTCGGCGTTTCGGGGTTCGCGGATGAGAAAGAGCCGGTCTTTTCCCTTCAAAATCGCAATGGGAGAAATGTCGGGAAAGCCTAACGATTGCCACGCATCCCTCCAATATGAATGGCTGAGATTGCTTTCGGCACTTTGGGACCCAAGTGGCCAAATGCTAAACATTAGCGCCCCTCCTCCGGGCTTGTTCCTTTATGACTAGGCGCCAAAACCACGGGCCAGATTCTGGGCGCTATCGGCATTTCGGGGTTCGGGGTTTTGACATATGAAATGGCGAGGAGCGCTTACCGCTCGAACTCCCGAATTCCAACATGGTGCGGATGTGTGCCACGCGTCCTTCAGATGGACGGCCTAGATAGTATTCACTATTATAAAAGGGGTTGTCCCCCTTTACAGGCTCGCTTGATATGACCTGGTGCTGAGACCCTAGGCTCGGTTCGAAAGGTGCTTCGGAGTTTCGCTGATCGGCAATTTCAACTGCAATGAACTGACAACTCCTTGTCTCTTGAAACATCGATCCCCGATATGCTGACTGGCTGCCACCTGTCCCGATCAGATCGAACGATCCAGATTTTCCCTGAACTATAGGTGCTACCCTTCGTGCTAAATCCAGGGAAACTTCATAACACCGAAAACCCGATGACCGTTGATTTTCTTTATGGCTGGATCTCGACTGCTAACAGCAAGACTTTGCCCACTCGCTTGACTCGTCACTGGAAAAAAGAGCTTCTCCCTTGCTGCGCTCGGGCGCTTCCTGCGCAAACTGCAGACCTAGGTACTTTTGTGCCTAAGACAAAAATAATCGCTAACATTAGGTTCCATGGGGGATAGAGTCGTCCCTGTGATGCTCTAAGAACTCATTCTACAGCTTCAGTGCCTTGCTATTGGGCTATGGAGTCATTTACTAAGCCGAAAATATACAAACAGAAAATGAACAAAGAACAAAGGACAATATTTACAAACAAAGGAGCCGTCTAAGGCTCAAACAAAACATTTCTTGAGAAATTGCCCATTTACTGGGCTGTTGAAAACCTCTTCGCCCTCCAAATCTTGCAACTGGTACGTTTTGTTTGAGAATACCTCAAAGATTTTGAAGGGGCCGATCCAGAGGGTGTCAAACTTGTTGTGTTTGCCCCTGTCTTGTCTGGGGGCATACCACTTAAATACCAAATCCCCAATCTCGAACTCCTTCTTCCTGACTTTCCTGTCAAAAGCCTGTTTGACCTTTTTCTGATGACTATGAGCTGCGGTCCTTACCTGTTCTTTGATCTGTTGTACTTCTACTATCTGATGAATCCTTCTTATCATATGATCTGGCTCTCCTTTATAGTCTTGAAAGACTTTTTCCACGGGTAAAGCGAGCTGAGTAGGAAAAACCGCCTCTGCTCCGTAGACGAGTTGAAAAGGAAAAGTACCCAGGGATTTCTTCGTTGTCACACGATCAGCCCACATAGCAAATTTCAACTTTGAATCCCAGGCCCTTATGTTGTCTTCCAACAGTCTTTTGATGATCCTTATTAGGCTTTTGTTGGAGGACTCTGCTAAACCATTGCCCTGGGGATAGTAGGGGGTGGAGTGAATTAGTAAGATCTGGAACTACTCACAGAACTTAATTAGAGTCTCATACTTGAAAGAAGCAGCATTATCGGTGAGGATCCTGCTGGGACAGCCAAATCTGGCTATGATATCCTCCAGGAAGCTGATAATTTCTTTGTGTGATGCGCTTCTGGTGGGGACAGCTTCTATCCACTTGGTGAAATAATCTGTTGCAGTCAGGATCCATCTGTGTTGACCACTTGAGGGAGGATGAATTTCTCCAATGAAGTCCAACCCCCACTGCTGAAAAGGTGCTGAAGATACTATAGGCTTCAATGGCAGCGATTTGAATTGTTGTTTTCCTGAGAACTTTTGGCATTTGATGCAAGCTCTGATTCCTCTGCAGACATCAGCGAATAAAGTAGGCCAGTAATATCCAGCCCTGAGGATCTTATGCGCTGTGGTTTTCCAAAAATGATTCCCCCCACAAAGGCCTTCATGGAAATCAAACATAACTTTTTGGGCTTCTGGTGGGTTCAAACATTTCGGCAGCATCCCCAAAGGATCTCTCCAGTACAAGACTTTCTCAATGAGACAATATCTGACCACATTGAGCTTTAAGGCTCTTGCCTTGCTTTTACCCATTCCATCCGGAGGCTTCAACTCCTGCAGAAAGTATAGAATGTCATGATACCAGGCACATTCTTCCAGCAATAAGTCATCTTGAGAGCGTTGGTTGGGAAACTCAGCTTGTTGAGTTCCTGAGTGAGTATTGATGAAACTCACCCCCAAGGCTTCGCAGTTGGATTCATCCAATAGCTTGGCTAAACCTTTCCCCTTAACCAACTTGGTGGGATTTATTTCTAAGTCGAATTCCGGGATTTTAGCGATCCATCTGCCTCTTCTCCCATCTACGTCAGGTTGTACAAGGATGTCCTTCACAGAAGCTGAAGGAATGTATGCAGTTACCTTTGAATGCAAGACGTAAACTCTGAAAGCTTCGAGAGCTTTCACTAAGGCATAGGCTTGTTTCTCCATGATTTCATACCTGATCTCTGCGTCTCTTAATGCCTTGCTGAAGAAGGCAATGGGCTGCTCACGCCCTTCCTCATTTTTCTGCAATAACACCGCTGCTACCGTATCGAAAGAAGCAGAAGAAAAAACTAGGAACGGTTTGGCATAATCAGGACTAATCAGCACAGGTGCCTCAGTTAGTGCCCTTTTTATTTGGTCAAAATATTCCCTGGGCTCAGCGGTCCACTTCACTTCGTTTCCCTTCCTGAGCATGGTTGTGATGTGTTTCACTAGCTCAACAAAATTTGAGACAAACCTCCTTAGAAAATTAATTTTCCCCAAAAAGGCCTGAACTTCCTTCTTAGATCTGGGAAGTGACAGGGTCTAAATTGCCTCTACCCTACTAGGATCAATCTTCACCCCCTCTGTTAATACTATATGGCCTAATAACTTTCCCTCCTTCATAGCAAACAGGGACTTCTTGGGATTTAGGGAAAGACCGAATCTCCGGCACTTCGAGAAAACTTTCCTTAAGTGGCAGTGGTGCTCCTTATTAGACCTGGAGAAGACCGTGATGTCATCTAGGTAGATTACTTCAAATTGGTCTTTTTCTCTGATGAAGGCTATATCCATGGCTCGCTGAAATGTTGCTCCTACATTCATTAGTCCAAATCGCATTTTGGCATACATGAATGTGCCCCAAGGAGTGGTGAAGGTTGTCTTCTCCCTGTCCTTAGGCATGACCGATATCTGATTATAGCCAGAAAACCCATCGATCATGGATATTCTGGATGCACCAGTTACCCTCTGCAATATGTGTTCCATCTTAGGTAGGGGGTAATTGTCTTTCTTTGAGCTTCTGTTCAGATTCCTGAAATTGATGCAAAGCCTGATTTCTCCGCTTTTCTTTCTTACCGAAACCAAATTGGCTACCCATTCGGAATATCTCAAGGGGACAATGATTTGGGCATCTAGCAATCTCTTCACTTCTTTCTCCATAATAGGCAACAACATGGGATTTATCTGTCTCAGCTTCTGCCTGAATGGCTTAGCCTCTTCTTTTAGTGGGATCTTGTGCTCAATAATAGATGTGTCATAAGTTTTAAGGTCTTCATATGTCCATGCGAACACATCAACAAACTCTCTCAGCAACTTCGTATATTTGGCCCTCTGTTCATTGGTTAGGCTGCTTGACAATTTGACAAACTTAGGCTCCTCCTGTGTGCCAATGTTGCATTTGGTTGTATCAACATATTCATTTGAGACCTTGCCCTTTACTGCCACATCATTCCCATCAAACAGTCTTTCCAAAGGGACTAGTCCTCTCGGAATGTGGTTGCTAGGGAGATGGATAATCTGGTGATTAGCAATTTTATTTTAAAACACCTCAAGGTGAGGTTCACCTTCTGGATCGAGATCCTGATCAATGTGCACCGAAGAAAATTCATCAACAGATTGGAGAAACCTTTCGATTTCCAGATCATCCTTGAATACCTTCCAATGCTTGACATTGTCCGGTACAGAGGGCCTATATCTTATTTCAACATCATTTTTTACCATAGGCGACAGAGGAACCTTGAGCAAACTAGCTGAGACAGCTAAAGAATCGGCCAACGTATTTTCCCCCCTTGGGATGAAAGAAATGTTAAAAGCCAAGAAGAAATTTTCAATCAAGTCCCATACTTCATTCCTATAATTTCTGAGCCGGGGATTATTAGCACGATAAGCATTTCTGACCTGCTGAATAATCAACTCAGCATCTCCAAATATCGCTATCTCTTTAATTCCCATTTCCTTTGCGGCCCTCATACCCAGAAAAAGAGCTTCATACTTGGCCGTATTGTTAGTGGTTTCAAATTCCAGCTTGTATGACAGGGATATGGCCTCTTGACAAGGCGATATGAAAACCACTCCAGCGCAAGCGCCTTCGCTAGAAGAAGCTCCATCGAAAAACATCTTCCACACAAAGGGGTTTTGAGCGGAAATCAGGTGATCAAGGTCGGGTTGTTTTCTGACTTGTAAAGAGCTTTCAGGGGCATCGGTAAGTTGCAGCAAACTAGACCCCAAGTCGGTGTCAAGTGCAAATATGGGGTGATTGGTGGGGTTCGCTTCATCACTAACAATGTAGGCCAATTGAGCTTCTCTATATAACCTCCTTTGTTCCCCTCCAAAGACTGGGATGGTGGCATACGTGAGATCCATCTGTAATGTTCCTCCAAGCTTTTTTATCCAAGATCTAGATAACAGCATGTCAAATTTTGGGGGAACGTCAGCCACCACAATATCCATGACCACACTCTTCATGGGCAACTGAAACAAGGAAACCGCCAGGTCTTTGATGACCCCTAGACACTGCACTCTCCTTGAATCGAAAGAGTACAAATCATGATAAGTTTTTTTCACCTCCAGTCCCAATTCTTCCATTACTATTTTGGGCATAAGGTTATGGGAAGCCCCTGAATCCATGAGACAATTATGCAACACTTTATCATGTATGTTCAGGGATGTGTAGAAGGGAGGGGATGAATCATCTCTATCTTCTACCATGGGCCCTAGGTAAACTGCTGGCTTTTCATCTTGGAGATTTATTGAGTCAGTGGAAGGCTGGGGGGGGTCAGATTGTAACAGCTTGGAGAGGGACCTTTCGAAATATTCATTTTTAACTAGTTCAGATAGGGGTACAGGGATTCTAATATTCTAAATCTCATACTCAAAATTGAAGGAAGGAATAGGCTTAGGAGCTTCCCTTACCTCAATGACAGGTTCTTTGGCTGCCAGGGAAGCACTCTGAGCTCTCTTTTCTTTAGTAGTGGCTGTTGTAACTTTAGCAGGCCTTTCCGCTATGGGGAACTGATCCTGGTTATCAAAACTCCCTTCTTTCTTTTTCGACCTGAGATTATATCTGTTAGGAGTGTTGCTATCTCTTTCCCCTCTACTCAACTCGTTGATTTGAGCGTTGATAATGGATTCTTCATATGCAGATTGAGTCAAATGAGGAAACGGGGAAGTGTCCTCGATGCAGTGAATCTCAGGGTCAAGTTCATCCACCTTCTCCCCCTCCTCATGAGAAACCAGGTTGTTCTGGAGAGGGGTCTGAATCCTCTGATCATCCTTGTCCCTGCTCCTTTATTCCCTAGGAAAACCCTATGGCACATTGTTAGTAGGCTTCTTGAAACCTCTACTATCTGCATTTTGGGGATTTCTGTAGATGGGCTTCCCTTCTAATTCCCACCTTTCCATTCTAGCAGAAAGTGACTTTAGTGCTCTAGCTGTCTCCTCTGTCTGGTGGGGGCAGGGGAGAGGAACTGGATGAGGAAGCTTCAGGCCTATTCTTGGACATATTTCTATCACCAACGTTCCTGAGTCGATTCACAGCTAATACGTTAGATTCTACCTCCACGGCTGCATCTTGTATGTGGGCCAGCATAGCATCTCTTCTCTCCCTTAGTAGTAGGTAGAAGTCAGGATCAAAAGTGCTAGAGTAAGTGATCTTAGCCAAGGCTTCGGAGGGTTTTATCTCAGCAGGGATTTTGTGGTACATTTTATTGAATCTCTTAGAGAAGTTAGAGATAGACTCTCCTTCTTTTCTCTTCAAAGACCCAAACTCCGTCATGTAATACATGAAGTCTTTTTTATCTCCCCACTGTCTCAAAAAGGCATTATCCAAAGCTTCGATCCCATCAATGGATCTAGGAGGCAGGGCCTTGAACCATTTTCTAGCCTCGCCTTGAAGACTATGGACAAAAATCCTCATCCATACATCTGCGTGCATGATAACATTATCATCTGTAAAACTGTAAAAGGCTTCTAGGTGTTCTTCTGCAGATATGTCCCCCTCGCCTGTAAACTTGGGCAGCTGCTTGAGGTAACCATCCGTTGGGAGGGCATTGAGAGGCTGAGGCAGCACGAGGGGAGCATACTTAGCAGCTATGATGGCCTCCATTCTGGTCATAGGGGGATTTTCTCCTGCCATAGGAATACTATGTAAAGGGGAACTCGGAGGAGAAGGAGTTCGAAAAGGGGATACTAGGGGTGAGATGCTAAGGGGAGTGGGGAACAAAAGGGGATTTAGGGATAAAGCTAGCGAGCTTAAGTCGTCAGATGCTTCTCGTTGTGCAGAAGCGGCAACAGTGACAAGAGGAGGAGTGACAACGCTAGGAGTGGGGAAATCTTCAGTGGTCCTGGGTCTACGCCAAGGTACAGCTTCAGGGGAGACGGGAGTGGAAAGGATTTCTCCCTCTGATCCCAGACCAGGGGAGGAAACTTCAACAGGAACACTCCTGAAATTCAGGAAACGAGAAACTTCAGAAAGCGGTCTGCTAGGAAACTGAGGTGGAGAAAATGGACTTCCTACGGCGGATTACCTGGTTCGGTGGCGGTAGCTTCTCCTTTAGAGGCCTTTCCTTCTCTGAGAACAACTTCCCGATCAGTTTCAGGTGTAGCTAGAGGCAGCTGTGGATGGGACTGCGTGTGTCTGCCTCTGAAAGACACAATTGACACGGTGGGTTCGCCACAATGGAGTCACCAGGTGCACAGTAGCAATCTTCAAAGGGCTCTGATGTCTGATGCACCTTCAGAACCAGAGGCTCAATGTCGTTCAAACTCGGGGAAAATTTTCAACTTCGTCCCCAGCAACGGCGCCAGAAATGTTGGCGACGAAAGTCACTCCTGGATTGCTTGCAGGAGCAGACCCTGACGCCCATCAATTTGTGTCACGATTTGTGTGTAAAGAGGGTGATCGAATGGAAGTAAACTCGAACGATATTGTTTGAACTTTGAAACTAGGCCAAGCATGCATGGGCAGGTGAGGTCTTGCATAAACTTCAGACAGTGAGTTGTAGTAAGGGTGAGTAGGGGGGAANAAAAATCAGGTTTCTAACAGACTGTAGAAGAAGGCATCTAAACGCAAGATCTTCTTGCACTCAAACGCAGAAAACCAGAGAATACAATAATGCATAAATAAATCCTTTATCATGACATAATTGCAATGATCCGCACGAATTAGTTGTTCACGAACTCTCTCAGCATGAGATGAAGATTTAGATGAAATAAGAAAGACTGTCTGTCATCAAACAAGAAATCTTACATACTAATACATAACCAGAGAACTAGAGTCTGTGCTAAAACTTTACAATCGGGAGCTCTGCTCTACCATCGATACCTTGAAAAATATCAAAACTAAGTATATATATTCCTGAACCTTTGCCCAACAGAGGCCTACTGGACTTTCGGGACGAGGAGTCTCTTCAATCAAATCTGGCTTGCACTCCTCTGTCATACGCCACCTTAATTCAGCATGGCTCACACTAGGGGGTAGCTGAGCCTTTAAATGCTGAATTAGCATGTGCAGGCTTCCCTGGCGAGTTGAAGACTCGGCGTGGCTTTCATGAAAAGAACCAGTACAGAGGACCATCTTGGGTAGACTTTCAGCCAGGACACCCATAC
>SNQJ01S0017163.1:173015-188620 GCA_010110895.2 Picea sitchensis
AATCATTAAATGATGTCTGTAATTAACAAATGAAGATGACATTACATTCCATTCCCCATAAAAAGGGTGAATATCATGGTTTATCAAAACCACATGCTCAAAATGGTGATTCAGTGGAAGAGGTGGATGGCCACTGAGATCCATCTAGATCACCTTCAAGGTACAGATCAATTTTGATATTCCTATATTTGAAGGTCAAATAGATTCTGATGTCATAGATAAATGGTTAAACCTTCTAGAAGGGTATTTTTCTGTCCACAACTTTTTCGATTGGGAAAATAATACATTTGCGCTCCTCCGGGCCGTACCCCATGTCAAAGATTGGTGGGAGACTTTCTGTGACCAAAAGGAAATAGAGGGTTCCACATTATTTGCAGTTGCACCCACTTGGGGTTCCTTCAGGGATGTTATTAAGGAACAATACTACCCTGTTGAAAGTTATGACGACTTGTATACAAGATGGACCACATTGCGGAAGGAAAGAGACCAAACAGTGTCAGAGTTCACTACTATCTTCCATACCTTGTGCACCAAGCTGGGTATCAAATATTCTGAGCGACATCTGGTGCTCAATTACCACGACGATCTGCATAGATAAATTCAGATAGAAATGGAGTTTTTGGACATCTCATCCTTGGGTGCGGCCTATCAATATGCCTTCAAAATTGAGCAGAAGCTGAAACAAAAGACACGACAGTTTGGGTTTGGAAACCCCTCACAATAGAAGCAGGGAAAGGGCAGCCCCAACGCAAAAAACAAAGGACATAGAAAATATGGGAAACCTCAGGAAAACCATTCCAAGCCACAAGCAAAGAAGGACAATGGGAAGACGAAGAAAGATACCAGGAAGTGGTGTGACTTCCATAAGAGTCCCTGGAATAACACTGTTGATTGTCATTCAAAGCAGTCATTGGTGGCTGAGGTAAAAGCCTATGAATCAGATGCAGGTTTCGACTATGAGTCAGAACCAGAAAATGGGAGACGTGTCATTGACGTGGAACCCAGTGCCACCATTGCTACCACCAAGATCCAACCCAATGAGCCTGATGAGTCAGAGGAAGGCGAGTGCCTATTTCACTCACAGATGTGAGTAAAAGGCACTTTGCTGCACTTAATCGTTGATAGTGGTAGCCAAAAGAACCTTATCTCAGCAGAGGTCATCAAGTGGCTAGCCCTGCCGACAATGCCGCACCCGCAACCTTACACCATCGGATGGCTCCGTCAAGGAAGTGATCTTTACGTCAGCCAACAATGTCACTTGTTGTATGGCATCAAGCCATTCAAAGATGAGGTATTATATGATGTTTCTCCCCAATTGAAGTTTGTGATGTTATTTTGGGCCAACCTTATTTATGGAAACATCATGTTGTATATGAGTCTAGGCCTTGTAGTGTTATTATTACTTTGAATAGGAAATTGTACAGGATACCTGAGGTAGTCCTTTTTATTGATGGGTCCTAGATCCCTTTAATTCAATAGTAGAAACCAGCCACCGAGGCCCAATTAGACTCTGCAACATTTAATAGTGGAATGGTTCTCTAGATCTTGCGATCCGGCCAATTAATCGATGGTATTTACATTTTCTTGTGAAGGCGTCTCTTTCAGTTTGGACTTTCTCTCTTTGTATTTTCTCTTAAGTGGGACCAATATGAGATGGAAGCTGGTATAAAACAACTTAGTAACAAAACAAGATTGAGTTTAACTACTGTAGAAGAGGCTGAGCTTGGGATAACTCACTACTCAAGCATGCAGACAACAATTCTATACCACAAGCCTAGTACTAATACGTTAACCATGTGAATATCCAATTATTGAATGAGATACAAATCATCAGAAAGAAAACACATATGCGATAAATAATGGTAAGCAAAATAATTCACTTAACTCTAATCATCCATCACATAATAACACAACGATTCATCTTCATCATTAAAGAAAATAACTGTAAAACATTGCATCAGATAACTTAATAATAGATTTAATAGCTCTTATTCATTACAACATCCATTCATGAGATGAGATAGGAAATATTTCTTCTCCATGTCCAATGATACATGCATTTGATGAAAACATAAACTTGTCTCTGGTCCATAAGGACTTCTCTATTAAAGGTAGCTCGGAAATAGTTCTTAACAAAACCAAAAATGAGAGTTTCTTGCAACAACCATCGACCCTTAACTAATAGGTCGATGCTCTTATTTATAACATAAAATTAACAAAAATTAATGGCTAAAGTGCAGTTAAGAAAAACAAAAACTCACCACGTGGCGTTCTCTCCTAACATTTTTCTAACAATCATCTCAAGATATCACTTTAAAAGGGTCACTCTTCTCATACTCCGACCAACTGATAAACATCTCCTCGCAGGTGTTTGTGTATGGGAACATGTGTTGTTCCATCAGGCTTGCGTAAATCTCTCTTATCTCTATCTCTTGTGAATCTCTGTATGAGGTACGTGTGGTTGCAGTATTGATGAGATATCGATATTAGTAGCAGGAGAAGAAATATCAGAAACAACAACAAAACCAAATTATTAGTGACATAGGTAGTGACATATTGGTCTACATTTATATTTTAGGGTGGTTGGACGGGGAAAGGAAAGGGGCTTGTAGCCTCCTTCCGGTTGGAGCCGATAAATTAGGGAGTTGGAGCTTCCTTCAGGTTGCATCCTGTAAATAGGGAGTGGAGCCTCCTTCGAGTTGTTGCTAGAGAAATAGGAAGTTGGTGCTTCCATTGAATGTACTCTTTGATAAATAGGAAAAACATTCTGTGGTTTTATCCTGAATTGAGTTTCCATGTAAAATTTTGGTGTATTTTGTTTATGTGATGTATATGCATTGAATTATGGTGTTTTGAAAGCTCATGATATTTATTGGAGGTTTTATATTGTTATTAAAAGTACTAATTGTGTTCATACTGATTCACGCCCCTCTCAGTATTCCAACAATTAGTATCAGAGCCAGGTTCTTCAGGAAGCAATCTAACCACTAGAAGGAGATCATGGAATATGCTAAGATTGGAGCACCCATGTTTGATGGTCAGAACTATACCTTGTGGAATAAAAGGATGAAAACATTTTTTCATGCACAGGGATTTTATGTTTGGTAATCAGTAGTAAATGGGTATACAACACCAGCCACTCCCACAACCAACAAAGATGGAAATAAAATCAACAAAAACAACTCAAAGGCTAAAGGTACCATTCCAACCAGTTTAGTTGATTCAGTATTTGTCAAAGTTATGCATTGTGACAGTGCAAAGGATATTTGGGATAAACTCCAAAATATTTATGAAGGACATGCCAAAGTTAAGGGAGCTAAGCTTCCAATATTCAGAGATAAGTTTGATCAATTGAAGATGAAGGAACATGAATACATTATAGCCTACCTTATGCGAGTTGAAGAAAGAGTTAACACTATTAGGGGATCAAGAGTACAGGTTGATGAATCAATGTTTGTTCACAAGGTATTGAGGTCTCTTCCTATGATATTTGATCCTAAAATATCAACCCTAAAATAAAGAGAATATCTTGGTACTTTGAGCATGGACAAGATACATGGAATATTTACAGCCTATGAAATGAGAACATAACATGAGAAACCTGTCACAAAGGAAGAAACTTTCAAGGAATCCAAGAAGACAAAGAAGAAGCACAACAAAAAGTCGAAACCAAGTTACAGTTGTAGTGACGATTCAGACGAATATGAAGAGATGGATATCTTTTTAAGGAAATTAAAGAAAGGAACCATAAAGTATAAAGGTATGATTCCATTGAAATGTTTTAATTGTGGTGGTACTGGTCATTTTTCTTCTAAATGTCCTCATAAGAATAAATATAGTGATGAAGAAAAATATTCTAAAAGAGAAAATAAATATGGAAAGGGAAAAAAGAGAAGAAACAAAAGGAAATTCTTCAAGAAATGTTTCTACTCAAAGGAGGACAGTTTCTCATCAGACTAGGAGGAAAATGATAGTGGCAGTGATTCGAAAAGACTACTCTTCATGGTGGTATAAGGTGATTCCAAAGATTAAGGTGAATTCAATCTCAGAGCAGAGCCAATTAGTGCATTAAAATAACTTAGGAAGGAAAGAAAGAAAAACAAGTGACTCAAGGAAGAGTTAAAAATGAAAGAGAGATCTTAGAATTCCAACCATGAAGAAATCAGGTAGGTGATCACGAGTCTAAAAATTCAAATAGAATAAGACAAAAGAATTGAGGAAGTACTTAGAAGTAGGTTAGAAGAAAAGGAGAAAACGATTAGAATCTTGGAAGAAGGAATAATCTCTCTAAGGAAAGATCTTCAGAAGAAAGATATGTAGCAGAAGAGTACCAGAATATTGGATTAAATAATCAATAGTCAAATACCATTAGATGACATATTTGGAATAGGATACAATAAAGTATAGAATGAGAAAGGATCAAGCTCCAAGACAACAAAATAGGAAGAAGAACAAAGAAGCTATGCAAAGATTTTCAGAGATTCTGTCAATATGGAAGAATGCAAGCCCCCAAAAAAGAACATTCCAGAAATAAAGAAGACTCAAGAAGAGGAATTTAGAAGGAGTGCATCACAAAGAAGATAATCTATTCCCAGGTATCAAAGATTCTTTTATGGTCATTGTTTTAATTGTGCTAAGTTTGGACATAGAGATGTGAACTGCAGAGCCTATGCCAATAACTGAAGCAACTATGTAGGGTACTTCAATAATACTTATCCCATAAAATCTTATGAAGCATACAACATAAACCAAAATAGTTTTGGTTCACTAAGCAATGAAGTAGAATGCTACAAATTCCAAAACTATGGGCATATATCTCGTGATTGTAGAAGCATGATGGATACCTCTATGAAAGAGAACAATGATATCATATATAATAATATTTGGAAAAGAAAACAAGAACAAGTAAAATAAGAATAGATGAATGAAGGACACCTCAGAAAAATAGAGTAGCTCAAAGAAAGAAAAGGAGGGTACAAGAGATGTCCAAAACCATGTTGAAATATTCCAAATTGGGTGAAATATTTTGGGCACATGAAGTACATAAAAAAATTCATACCCTGAATAAAGGAATGCTCAGAAGAAATAGTGATAAGACTCCCTACGAGCTATGGAAAGGAAGACCGACAAATGTGAAGCATTTTAGAGTATTTGGAAGAAAGTGCTATATCAAAAGATAAGATGGAAGGATTGGAAAATTTGACTCCCAAGTTGACAAAGGCATATTTTTTGGGTACTCAAGAAAAAGTAAGGCATACAAGTGTTTCAATATGAGACTCAATAGAATAGTGGAAAAAATCAATGTACAGATTGAAGGGACAAGTGTACGAAATCCCAAAGAAGAAAGCAAAGAATCAGTAGAGCAGGAAGGAGAAGAGGATTTGAAAGAAGAAGTAGAAGAAGAAGAAGTTGAAGAAGAAGAAGAGTAGCCAGAAGAAGATAAAGAGGAATATGACCAACAAAATCTTCAGTTAACTCCCAAAATGCCTAGCCGATGAGTGCAGAGAAATCATCCATTAGAATAGATCACTGGGAATAAATATGCAGAAGTTGAAACCCGAAGAAAATTATGCTCACCAGAACAAAGACATATAACATTGTTGTCCATAGTTGAACCCAAAAGTTTTGAAGAATACAACACATATGAGCATTGGATCAAATATATAGAAGAAGAAATGGATCAGATAGAGAAGAATGAAACATGAGAACTTTTTCCAAGGCCTAAGAATAAGAACGTGATTGGCACAAAATGGGTATTCAAAAATAAGTTGAACAAGGATGGATAGGTAACCAGGAATAAATCAAGGTTAGTATGCAAGGGATATACTCAGGTTGAAGGAACATATTTTGAAGAAACCTTTTCCCTAGTTTCTAGAATGGAAGCACTCAGACTGATCTTGTCTTATGCATGTTCGAAGAAAATTAAATTATATCAGATGGATGCAAAATCAGCCTTCCTAAGCAGAGAACTAGAAGAAGAAGTCTACATCGAATAACCAGAAATGTTTCTACAATCAAAAAATGAAGGAAGATTATGTTTGCAGATTGAAGAAGGCATTGTATGGAATCAAACAAGCCCCTAGAGCATGGTATTCAAGATTGGATAGGTATCTACAATAGAAAGGGTTCAGGAAAGGCAATGCAGACAACAATCTCTACATAAAGGTAAATCAAGATAGTATACTGATAATTGAAGTTTATGTTGATGAAATTATTTTTGGAAGTGATGATGATAGGATAGTCAGAAATTTTCTAAGGACATGCAGAATGAATTCAAAATTTCATTACTTGGTGAGTTGTCTTTCTTTCTGGGAATCCAAATATTTAAGCAAGATACAAGTATTTTCATCTTCTAGACCAAGTATATCAAAGAAATGTTAAAGAAGTTTGGAATGGTAGATTGCAAGCTTGTAAGTACTCCCATGTAGACCAGTTGAAAATTGAGCAAATATGATATATATCCAAGGATGAAGATCATAGAATCTATGGATCGATGATGGGAAGTTTACTCTATGTGACAACATCGAGACCAGATGTGATGCAAGCAATTGGATAGGTGGCAATATTTCAAGAATAACCAAAGGAAACACATGTTATGGAAGTAAAGAGAATATTCAGATATCTAAAAGGAACAAAAGATTATGGATTATGGTATCCTAAAGGGAATGATCTATCTCTAGTTTCATACACAGATGCAGATTGGGTAGGAAGTGTTGATGATAGAATAAGTACAAGTGGAGCAACCTTCTACTTGGGTGATTTTTTGGTATCCTGGTTGAGCAAGAAATAGTCTTCAGTATCGTTGTCCATAGAAAAAGTAGAGTATATTGTAGCAACAACATGTTGTACACAAGTTATCTGGATGAAGAAAACTTTGCATTACATATAGGTGGAATATGATGAGCCTATTTTGATATTTTGTGATAATACTAGTACTATAAATATCTCTAAGAATCCAATGATGCATTCCAAGAAGAAACACATTCCGATCAAGTTTCGCTTTCTATGGGAACATGTTACAGAGAAGTGTTAGAAAATCAGGATCAAAGAGAAATAAAATAAACAAATGCAAAAATAAAATACAAAAGATACATAATACAATAGAGACACAGATATACTTGGTTCACCCAGTGTGGGCTACGTCGACCAAAGAAATTTCCAGGTCCTTCCTTTTTATTTTCCAACAAACTAAAGGGATACAACCTATGGTGCATATTTTGTAACTTCCTCTTCTTTCTCTCACAATATCCTCTCTCATAATACAGTAGTCACACACATACACAACAAAAATACAATTCCCTCATAAAACATGGTTTCCTTCTAGGTAAAAAATCCCTAAAATAACTTCTACCATCATATCTACGACCTTATAATGAATGGTCCAGATTGATACGAAATTACAATATTTTACAAGGAAAATTTTCCCAAAATTTCTCTTCAGGGGAGCTACCCCTGAATCCATCGCCAGGGGGGAGATACAAAAATTGTCGCCAGCCCCATTGGACCCCCCTAGTGACAGTTGTGGAGGGGAAATCCCCCCCACACCCCCCCATTAGGGAATGGGGTCCAAGCATGGTTGAAACAAACATCAGAATCAAGAATATAATTAGGCTCCACAACCAAGAATCTCCCACTTGGAGACTAATCAAAACAACTCCGTTGTTATACCTGCTTGAATATGATCCACCTTGGACCTGGAAAATTTCTAATCTTCACCTTCATGCTTGAAGACCAATTGAAACCAAGAAAGAACTCATTTTCTCCCTGGTTACTCCCTTTGTTAACATGTCTATAGGATTCTGGCTATTATGTATCTTTTCCAAATTCAATTGTCCATCTTCCAAGATAGATCATATGAAATGGTACCTGATTTGTATATTCTTGTTTTTAGAATGGAAGGCTAAGTTATTTTCAAGATGAATGGCACTCTCATTGTCACAATATAACCAGTTATTCTCCTGCTTCTTTCCAATTCCTCCATAAACCTCTGTAACCAAATCATCTCTTTACTAGCTTTTGTAACAACAACATACTCTGCTTCCATTGTTGAGAGTGTAACAACCATTTGTAGTTTTTAAATCCATCTTACTACTTTTCCACCTACATTAAAAACATACCCTGTGGTGCTCCTCCTTCTATATTAATCACCTACCATATATGAATAAACATATCCCTGTAGAACAATGTATGAACCTCCAAAACATAATCCCTGAGTACTAGTACCTCTCAAATACACGAGAATCCACTTTACTACCTCCCAATTTTGTTTACCTGGATTGTTCATATACCTTCTCACAACTCCCATTGCATGTGAAATATTTGGTCTTGTGCACACCATGGCATATATCAAGCTACCAAATCCTGATGAATAAGGGACCCTGGACATGTATTCTATCTCCCCCTATTTTTTGGGACACATTTCTTTATTTAATTTGAAATAGTTGGCCAAAGGTGTACTAAATGGTTTTTCATTCTGCATTCTATACCTCTCCAACACCTTCTCTATGTACTCACCTTGAGATAATGTCAACTTACGATTTTTCCTGTATCTTGTTATTCTCATACCAAGGATTTCCTTTGCTGCACACAATTTTTTCATCGCAAATGAATTAGCTAATTTCTTCTTGAGCACATTTATATCCTGCATATTAAACCCTACAATAAGCATGTCATCTACATACAATAGCAACATAATATAAATTCCATTTTATAGCCTTTGAAAATAAACACAGTGATCAAAATGACATCTACTATAACCTTGTTTGGTCATAAACCTGCAAACTTCAAATACCACTACCTTGGAGCTTTATTTAATATATACAAGCTCTTCTTCAACCTGCATACCACATTCTCCTTTTTTTTGACCACATACCCTTGTGGATGCTGCATATAAATCTCTTCCTCCAAATCCCCATGGAGAAAAACTTATTTTACATCTAACTGTTCAAGATGAAAGTATTATACTGCCATAAGACTTAAAATAGTCCTAATTGAAGTCATCTTAACAACAAAAGAAAACGTTTCATCAAAATCTATACCTTTCTTTTGTGCAAACCCCTTTACAACAAGTCTAGCCTTGTATCGCATTTTTCCTCCATCTTATTCATTCAACCTATAAACCCATTTATTCCGCAATGCTCTTTTTCCTGCAGGCAATTGAACTAAGTCCCAAATATGGTTATTTACCAAGGAGTCCATTTCCTCTTTCATTCCTTGCTCCCACTTCTTTTTAGTTTCTACTTGCATTGTCTCTTCATAACTTTTTGGTTCACTATAATCAGTCAACAATAAATAATATAGTGAAGGAGAGTATCATTCATGGGGTCTACTTAACCTGGTAGATATTCTAACAACACTTGCAGGAGTTTGAGGTACATGTTTCTCATGTTGTTGTACATTTTTGTTTTTTGGTACCTTTGTAATTTGTTTTTCAGTGATCTCATCTAGCATTATGTATTAGGGTTTTTCTTTTTCATGTTTCTTTCCCTGCAACTGATCCTTATACATGACCTTCTCATTGAATATGACATCTCTACTCCTAATGATTTTGTGATTTTCATAATCCCATAAGCGATAACCAAAATCATTAACACAGTATCCAATAAAGGTACTCTTCCTGGATTTTCCTTCAAGATTTGTTCTATTTTCTTTATCAATATGGACAAATGCTTCACAATCAAAAGTCTTCAAAAATGAGTATTTTACCTTTTTACCTATCCATGCCCCCTCTGGAATGCCACCATCCAAAGTGATTGAAGGTACTCTATTTATTAAGTAAACAACAATATCTACAACATTTGCCCAAAACTGTAAGGGAAACCTTGCATGCAATCTCATACTCCTTGCATGCTCCATGATTGTATTGTTCATCCTTTTCGACACACCATTTTATTGTGGTGTTATTGGAACTATCTTCTCTCTATGAATCCCATGGTATGAATAGTAATCACCAAACTCATTGCTGCAATATTCACCTCAATTGTCTGATCTGAGACACTTCAACATTTTTCCTGTCTCATTCTCAAATAAAGATTTCCATTTCTTAAAAGTATCAAAAACATCATATTTTTGTCGAATGTAATAAACCCAAGTTTTTCTAATTGCATCATCAATAAACATAACATAATAATGAGATCTTCCAAGAGATGATACCTAAGCTAGTCCCCATACATCTGTATGCACAAGCTCTAACTTTTCACTCTTATTTACCTTTCCAACTCTGAGAAATATGTCTCTCTTTTGTTCTCCATAAACACATTGCTCACAAAAATCCAAATCAATTTGTGTAATATTTGGTAACAAATTTATTTTGTGAAGTATCTGCATCCCCTTCTCATTCATGTGTCCAAGCCTATGATGCCACAGTATTGTATCCACTCTTGTAGAAGATAAAGAGATATAAGAGTTATCATTACCAGTACATAAATACAATGTACCTACCTTCTCTTCTTTTTCTATCAGCAATGATCCTTTGGTGACCTTCCACGCCTTATCTGTAAATTTAGATATATAGCCTTCACTTTCTAATTTCCCTGTTGATTTTTTTTTTTTTTTTAGATCTGGAGCATGTCTTACCTCTTTCAACAACCATTGGTTTCCATTCTTTTGTTTTATTTGTACCTTTCCCATTCCAACAATTTTGCATGGTGCATCATCATCCAAGTGAACCTGTCCAAAATCACATTGAACATAATCTTAAAAATGTTTCCAATGGGGTGTGGCATGAATTGAAGCCCCTGAATCTACTACCCAAGACTCAAAAATATTATCTACAGAAAGAATCAAAGCATTTTGTAACACATTATCGGTTACATTTTCTTCTTGATTTTTTTCCTGCTGTCCATCTCTTTGATTCTTTGGAGCTTTGCAGTCTTCCTTCAGATGTCCTTTCTTCCCACAATTACAACACTCTATCTTTCCCAGTATGGATTTGGATATACCCTTCCTAAAATTCCCATAGTTCCCTGAGCCCTTTCCTCTATCCTTTTGTCTTCCCCTATTCTCCATGGTCAACACATTACCTAATGTCTCACCTATGCTTTTCTATCGCATTTCCTTTCTAAGGATAACGCCAACAACATCATCAAATTTTATAGTGTTTCAACCAGACAAAGAGTTACTTACAACCATGACTAAGCCATTCCAACTTTCTGGCAATGAGCATAGGATTAGAAGAGCCCTGAACTCATAATCAAAGTCCACTTTTGTAGAACTTAGATGATTAGTAACCATATTAAATTCATTTAAATGATTTGCAACAAACCCACCTTCTGGCATCTTCATATTAAATAATCGATTAATTAGAAACACCTTATTGGACACCAAGGGTTTTGTTGATTAATTGGGTTGGTTGTCATTGATGTCAACCCATGAAGAAAGTCTAGTAGAAAATTTCGATAGCTCCAATAGTATGCTTAAGGGACTTCCGTTTGATTGATGTATAATGGTATGAAGTTTAATATATTTGTAGGTAAGACTATTCTAAATGGATAGTAGATGTCATGCCATTTTAGGTGATATGTGGAACATCACATAACTCCTCAAGGTTAGATATTTATTGCGTGGTGAAGTGGAGAACCCTCATGAGTTATATAGAAGCTCAAAGAAGTCAAATTAATTCTAGAAGCTCCTAGAAAAAGTTGACTAGTCAAGTGGGTGAAACTAGGAATTAGTCATCGCTTAAGTTGTTTCAATAAGAAAATGATTAAAAATAATTTAGTTGCAACTAGAAGTGGAAAATTTACTATTTGTAGAAAAGTGAGTGAGAAGTGGACAAGTGGTTAGAAGTGGGTTAGCCCTAAAAGAAGGAAAGTGGGTTAAGTTAGTTAGAAGGTAACCCCTTGAAGAAGTTACATGGAAGTATAAATAAAAGATAAAGGTTCTCCCACTAGCACCTATTGAATATCATTGAATATCTATTTTGTGAAAGGTTATTTGGGCAGGTATTATTGATAGAGAAAAGTGTGGCAGAAAAAGTGCGGTAGAAAAATCGCGGCAAGAAAACTGTGGAAGAAAAAGTACGGCAGGAAAAGTGTGACAGAAAATGCGGAGTAGAAAAATTGTGGTAAGAAAAGTGTGGCAGAAAAAGTGCGGTAGAAAAATCGTGGCAGGAAAAGTGTGGCAAAAAAACCGTGGAAAAAAAAGTGCAGTAGAAAAACAGTGGCAGAAAAATCGCGACAGAAGATTCGCGGCAATAGAATCATGGCAGTAGAATCACGGCAGCAAAATCACGCCAGCAGAACACTACAAGAAGTAAAAATGTACGGTTTCCATATGTGTAGTGTTGAATTTATGAATCTGGTTGAGGGTTTTCCTTGTAAATATGTTGGATGCCTTCTTGGAAGTTTAGGGCTTGCTATAGAGTTGATCTGAGGTAGATCTACTGAAGTTTAGTATTGGTTCATGTTTGAGGGATTTTGGTTGAGGTATGTTGCTGAAGTTATTGGTACATATAGAGGTTGTATAATAGTGAGGTTCAAATACATGGTTTGAGGTATAGACTTGTGGTATAGTGTTTTAGGTATATGTGATCAGATCAGATTGGTTGATGAGTATATAGTGATAGTTTTCTCAGTGACAGATTTGACAGAACAAGTTTACAACAATATATCTCACAGTGCTAGTGTGGCAGTGGTTCCATCATTCTAATTATATTTCAAGGCGGTTGGATGGGGAAAGGATAGGTGGTTGTAGCCACCTTCCGGTTGTAGCCAGAGAACATAGGGGGTTGTATCCTCCTTCTGATTATAGCCAGAGAATTGGGGAGTTGGATTTTCCCTCAGGTTGTAGCCTGAAAATAGGGGGTCAGAGCCTCCTTTTAGTTGCAGCTGGAAAACAAAGGAGGTTGGTGCTTCCAATGAATGTAATTCTTAAAGACAAATAAGAAAAAGCATTATATGGTTTTCTCCTGCATTGGGTTTCCATGTAAAAAATACAGGTGTACTATGTATGCATATGATTGTTCATTTGTTCATGGTTTAGTTACTCTGCACTTATTGGATGATAATGCTATATTTATCATAAAGATAAATAACACTTGCATACTGTGGTTAAAAGGATT
Organism: Picea sitchensis; assembly: GCA_010110895.2. Lineage (NCBI taxonomy): Eukaryota > Viridiplantae > Streptophyta > Pinopsida > Pinales > Pinaceae > Picea > Picea sitchensis. The sequence goes on from SNQJ01S0017163.1 coordinate 186,076, forward strand.
AAAAATATCTATTATTGATTCACCCACCCTCTCAGTAATCCAACAATTGGTGTCAGAGTAGGTTCCTTCATAAATCAATTTAACCATTGAAAGGTAGATCATGGAGAGAAATATTATGTATAAAAATGTAATACCACAGTTTGATGGACATAAGTATGCATTTTGGAGAAGAAGGATGAAAACATATGTATAGGCAAAGGGATTTGAAGTTTGGAAATCAGTTGTAGATGGATACAAAGAAACAATAGTTCTGCTAACAAATGAAAATGGAATGAAACTTAGTCTAAATAATTCAAAAGCCACAAATTCACTTTTGAATGGTCTTCATGATTTGGTATATACCAAAGTTATACATTGTAGCTTCGCTAAAGATATTTGGGACAAACCTCAAAATATTTATGAAGGAGATTCAAAAGTCAAAGAAGCAAAGCTTTAAACTTACAGAGGTCAATTCGAACAACTAAAGATGAAGGAAGATGAGAATATTGCAACTTACTTCTTACGAGTTGATGAAACATTGAATGCAATCATAGGATTGGGAGAATAAATTGAAGAATCTGTAATTGTTCAAAAGGTACTAAGATCTCTCTTCCAATGATATTTGATCCTAAGATCTTAGCACTAGAAGAAAGAGAAGATCTAGACTCAATAAGCATGGATGAACTACATGGGATATTCACAGCCTATGAAATGAGAAATGAACAGGAAAATCTAGGTATAAAAGAAGTAGCATTCAAAGAATCCAAAAGGTCAAAGAAAAAGGGAAAGAAAAAAGAAAAAGAATATAGCAACAACAATGACATCTCGAAAGACGATGAAGAAGTGGCCAACTTTGTCAGAAGATTGAAAAAGGGAACCAACCACAGATACAAAGGTAATCTTCCATTGATTTGTTTTAATTGTGATGGTATTTGTCATTTTGATAACAATTGTCCTCATAATAAAAAGAGAAGAAATGATGAAGATGATTCAAATAGAAAACAAACATATAAAGTAAAAAGAACCAAAAAGAAAGTCTTCGAGAAAAGTTTCTGCACCAAAGAAGACAACTCCTCATTAGATGAATATTAGGTCAATGAAAGTGAGACAGAAAAAGTTCTATTCATGGAAATTGAGTATTCTGATAAAGAAGACACCGAAGAAGAATATGAAGAGATATAATTTTACTACCGAGAAGAACTCTTGAGTGCTATAGAAGTTATAAAAAGAGAAAAGAAGAAAAAGAAGAAGCTCCAAGCAGAACTAGACAAGAAAGAAGACACTCAAGAACTAGAGCATATGATCACGAAATTGAAGGTTCAAATAGAAGAAAATAAAAGAATTGAAGAAGCACTCAAAGAATAGTTAGAAGAAAGAGATATGATCATTGGAAATTTGGAAGAAGATATTGTCACATTGAGAAAGGATCTTCAAAAGAAAAATATGCATAACAACTCAAAAGTTTTGGATGAGATTATTCAGAGGGGATAGGAAGTTCTACAAGGAAGATCACAGGGACACTCCTCCACCGAGAAGATTCAGATTTCAGAATCAATGATAGTCAGAAACAAACAGGCCTCAGGAAGAAGTAGGATTCAAAAGAGTAACTCCTTTAAGAAGATCTTCAACTCCCAAGTATCAAACTATATTTTTTGGTTTATGTTATGCATGCAATAATTTTGGACATAAAGATGTAAATTGTAGAGCTAATAGAAGGAACAAAAACAACTTTGAAATTCATACACAAAATGGTTATCCAATAAGGCCTTGTGAAACACAGAGAAGAAGCTACAACATGTTTGAATCATTGAGCACTGAAGTGGAATGCTACAAGTGAAACAACTTTGGACACATGACCAAAGATTGTAAAATGATAGTCCCTCCTAGAGAATCAAAATAGAATAACAATAGTCACAGACAGGAAACTCATAAGAGAACATGGATAAGAAAGAAGAATCAATATAGCAATGAAGAATGCACACTCGCTCTACAAGATAAGCATAAGAAACATGGTTGGTATGTTGACAGTGGTTTCTCAAAGCACATGACAGGTGATGAAGACAAGTTTCTAACATTGAGAAAGGAAAGAGATGGATCAGTCTCCTTTGGAAATGATGACTTAGCTAGAATCATTGGAAATGGAACATTCATAATTGGAAACAAGGATACCAAGGTAGAAAATGTTCAACTAGTGGAAGATATGAAACATAATATTGTAAGTGTAAGTCAAATGTGTTACCAAGGTCACAAGCTTATGTTCGATTCACAAAAATGCGAGATAAGAAAAGCAAGTTTAGGCAAATAGGTTGCAACAGCTGTAAGAAATTCAAGCAACATATATGTATTAAGTGAAATTGGAAATGAAAAGTGTTGTCTAGGGAAGGCAGATCAAGTTTGGCTATGGCACAAAAGAATGGATCACATAAACTTTGATAACCTCATCAAATTAAACAAAATGGAAGCATACATAGTGTTAGGCGAAATATATGTCGTTATAATAACGTTGTAGTACTTGCCCAACCATTTAATTGTCAACCCGGGGTACGTAGACTGACGAAGCACACAC
>SNQJ01S0017164.1:0-38922 GCA_010110895.2 Picea sitchensis
ATCTCTTTCTCCCACACATCCTTTTGGTGTGAATCCTCTTCTCTTCATATCAGATATTGTTACATGGATTCCATCCCTTGTTCTCTCTTCTATGTTTCTCTTCTCAATTATCCTTCTCATATCTCTTCTCCTTTCATATCTCTCGACTCATTTCTTCTCCTTTCTTTAGGATCCATTATTTTCTCACCTCATCTTATCTTCTTCTAGATCCCTTCTAATGGATCCACTCTTTCATTCATATTTTCTTCTTCCCCCTTCTTTTCATCACCCCTATGCATGGGGGGTTTATTCTACAATCCTATCGAGCCCCGTGCACATTATCCCCTTCTCCATGAACAAAATATTGATCCATAGTGGGATTTATTCTAGTAGAATTCTTCTAGGGCCAGCTACAAACGTTCTTTCAACACTACTAAATGATTCGCTACATTCAATCACAAACTCAAAAATATACCCCTCCCTAACTCGTTCGAACCAAAAATATATAGCTCTAGTCCATTTTGTATTCAAATATCTCAACCAAGTTAGGGTTTCTTGGTCCCAAACTAATCGTTCTTGATCTCTCCACACAGAGTTAATCTATGTTTGCCTCTTTATCCATTCATGCAACAAACAAGGAAATTTAGCAAATAAAATTTCATGCAAATCTAAGTATAGATACTTTTGTTTCCATCACTTGAGGTTTATTTGTAGGTTTCTAGTCTCCTATCATGTGAACTCGTCTTCTTTCTCAGAAATCCATTATTCTATCTATTCCTTGGAAGGTTTCCATGTCATGTCCCTACTCCGACATGTAGCACAAAGTCCTCAGGTCCCAACAACACAACTAATTGTTGGCTAAGGGTTTCATACCCATGGTTCAAAAGGATTTACCAAAAAATACCCCATAGGTGTCAACATATTCAATCTTTAAGGACTAAAGAAGGTCTCGCTCAAGACGCCATGAGAATCACAGAGACCAAAGATGAGTGCAACTCATGAAGGAATATTTTAGGAAGGAGACATCCAAATCAAACCCATGCAATCATTTCACATCCATATGAGTGTTGTGCAGAATAATACATAACAAGCATACATTCATACTATAAGCCATAATATTCAGAGGCAAAGGTGCTTCATGCCTCATTCCTTAATCTCAAATTCATTCAGATACATTTAAATACACAAAGAGTCATAGCCTTATCAGAGTGCATTCAGTGGGAAACAAAGACCGACACTATGCTTAGATATCGATCTACTTTCTCTCTCATATTCACATAACAACTCCTAAGAAACTAGTGAAGTAAAAAATAAGGAGAATTGAACCAATGCTTAACTAAAACCCTAACTCATAGAAGCCAACATAAGAATGAACAAGTAGTTTAACCAAAAACCCAACCCTTACATATATGCATGCATTCCTTTTATCTCTAATTGAGCATGGAAATCATAAAAAACTTTCCAGCTCACCCATAACCTTGACCATGACTATTCAGGTTGTTACAAAAACAACTACAATAATTACCAAATATCTTTTATGATTTGGCATACATGCAAAATTTACAAGTCCTTGCATGTAGTACAAAATTGGTTGGTGTGTGCAATAGAACACAGGTTGGTGCAAGCATCGAATCTTGACATTGTGTGGTGCAAACTCGTGGTGCATGCACAATGTTGACTTGTGGTCTTGCCAAAACCTTAGGGTGCCAACAATAACAACTAATTTTTAAGGGTTGTGCATGAAGAATATGCAAATGAAAGTTAACTTTAAGGGTTTAGGGTTAATTACATTAATAGTAGAAAGGTATAAAGTTAAGGTTTATGGTGTATGTGTTTTGAGTTTAAGATTAATAATAAAATTTTAGGTTTGGGGATGTATTGTCATGTTCAAGGATATTAATAGTGTGATGGATAAGGGTTTTGGGTCAATGATTAAGGGTTATGGGTGTATGGTTAAGAGTTCCAGGTTAAGGATCAAGGGTTATAGGTGTATGGTTAAGGGTTTGGAATCAAGGTGTTAAGCATTATAGGTATGTTATGTAAATTAAGTTTATGTATATGGTATATCTTCAAAGGATATATATTATGATGGATTTAAGAGTTAAGGGTCAAGAAGTAGTCTTCCTAACAAGACAAAATGTTGTATCCAAACAACATTATGATTCCATTATTGGATGGTTATTATTATATTCATACCCTTTTGAATGCACAAATAACATTAAATATGTTGAATGCTTTGATATATACTACCTATTCTAATTACACATTTGTCACTTAATGTCTACCTTCAAAATGACAAATTCACATTTTTTGCACATTCCTAGTATAGAAGTGAATCCCTCATATGAATTGTTTAATATGTTGTTGCTACTAAAGAGAAAAAAATAGAATAAGATCACTTCGGGAACTTATCCAAGGTTGGATCATTACTTCCTCTCCCTTTCTCTAAATCAAGGTAAATATTATCTTGTTGATGTTTGAAAATTGTAGATATATTAGGAATAGTTCATACATAAAAATTTCTATAGGGTACTAGCCTCCTTTGATTGAGTAGTATTTAGTTTCTTTGAACTGACTAAATTACTCCCATAATATTTTGACTACCATACTAGGGAACAACATTGAAGACTTGGTTTTGATTTATATATTTCACCATCAATTTATCAAAATTTACTTCAAAGTATATATTCATGATGACCTATCAATACCTCACTATTGAATCAAGCATTATGATTCTAGCTTAGGATTGAAATCAATTTTTGACATGTCTCTGCATGAATGTGGGAATGACCACCTCATGAAGGAGAGATTTGGTATAACGAAGTGCATGAATTGTCTATGTTTGTAGGTGATTTTCTCCCATTTTCTGACCGATTCATTCTTCTTTAAAAGTTCTCTTCTCGAGTGGAAAGCAATGATAATCCAAAACCCTTCTTTCCTTGAGATTCAATATAAAGGGATTGAGGGAGGGTAATATTTCATTATAAGAATACTCATAAGATACGAATGAATCAACAAACCAGGAGCATAACTTTGCATAATATGGAGATGAATAACATGGAGGAAAGTGATTTCTTTTACAGGCTATCGGAGAGGCAACAAAGCATGACACTTGATAACTTATTCCTTGAATATGTGTTTTTTAGGTATTCTTGGGGTCTCCACTTTATTTGAAGTTGTTATTGAGTTTTTAAACATGTGTTCTCATGAAACCATGGCCACTTTTCTTAGCTTTGACAGGACCATTGATTTCATGGACACACCTATAGAGTTCCATGGGTATTTGTGGATTACCTATGATCATCCTTTTTCTTTGTTGTTATGTCGCAAACATGCCATATTTTTCATTAATGTTCCATTTTAGAGTATGGTCTTTGGAAAATGACTTAGGAGCGTACCTCCTGGTGTTTTTACATAAAAAATGTGGTTTTGACATGTGATGAATTAAACCAGAAATATTGGAGTCACCTTGAGGTAGTGGTCAAACATGTGGTTGTACCCAAAGAGGTTATATTAAATATGGTCTCATGACTAGTGCACACATAAATGGATCAAATCCCACCCCCATGTCCTTCAAATTTAAAGTGAAGAGATGGGGTGGAATGTGTGGGAGGGGTTATTTATAACCCTAGAGGGACAATAGTATATACATATGCATAGAGTCTCTATATCTCTTATAATAATGTGGTTGATGATTATGTGTTATTGCAAGGGTTAAATCTAGCCAAAACTCTCAATCTTCCAAGCCTTGTAGTGATAGGGGATTCCAAAATAATTATTAAGTATATTCTTATTGATTTATCTTTTTTTGATTTATGGTTGGCATCAGTTTTTGAAAGAATTAGGCACACTAACGAATCATTTGAAAAGCAACTTGTTTCCACATATTGCATGAAAACAATACAGTGGTGGATCACCAAGAGAACTTAACCATTAGGAAAACTGTGGGGTTATTTGTATCAACACCAAGGAATATACACAATTGATTCCCTAATTAAGTAATGAACAATCCATGTATCATCCCATTAATATGGAATATGGAGAATTGCATTTCACTATCCTTCTATGATGTAAGGACTAAAGTAATGATACATCTCCACTCTCGTCACATGATTGAATCACATTCCACGTAGCTTAATGAATTATAATCCTTGGCATGATGTAATCAAGGTGGGAATATGATTGGGATAATTTTTTATGAGTTTTGGTGCAGTCAATTCAGCTTTATTTGGATGCTAGAAGGTAATGTCCATATTTTAGATCACTTATATATTCATCCTCTATTAATGGTGGCATCTCTGCTAAATGGAATCCAATGGAACTGGTCCCCTTGGTTTGAAGCATTATGGTTCCTCCTTGGAGTTCAAGAACAAAAGCATAGTCGTATTATAGGTAATATGTGTGTGGAAAATGAATAGTAGTTGGTTTTTTGGTTCTTTAGTTGTTGAGGCTTTGACAAGATTAGAAATGGGACGGTATGGTTTTCATCAAATCAGCCCCAAAGAAAGTTCGGTTCATTTTGGATTGAATCTACACCATAGGTTAATCTTTTTGAGTTCAAGGGAATCTTGTGTATAAGTTATGACTAGACCATTAAAGACGGAACCATGGAATACAAAGAGCTTAGGGAGACCAAGAAAGTCTTGTAGAGGCATGATGACTCCATCAATAAATAGGGAATCACTCTACAATCACTCTCTAAATAGATTATAGTATAGACAAAAAGATCCAATCTTAAGGTGGATATTATTATGGGTATCCTTCTACACTAGAAAAAACACATGACTACTTTGGAAAATGAAATTCTTGAATTGTGCCACCTCTTGGTTCATTTAGCATTCAAGCAGAATGTCAAACGTCACACTATGGCTCATTCAATCAACAGATCCCTTGCTCAACCAGGAATGGAAATTGAAGTCCAGAGTCATTCGAAATAGGTGGAAGGGCAAGCAATATTGTTGTTGACAAATGAAGATATGGATGCACCGATTGGAGGAAAGGAGGAAAAAACTAGGTGACTCACCTTATGAACTTTAATTAAATAAGGTTTTTTAAGTCTATAGGATTTTAGGATTCTTCTATCGAATATATACTACTAGATACTTTTTTTATATGAAAAATTTAGGCATGAATCCACTTGTATGTAATTATGTTGTGAGCATATTCTACAACCTTTATATTAATAGAAATTCCCCGATTTTGGTTTAGAAAAAAGATAAATTAAACCACAAATATTATATAGTACTTAGTCATTTTTTTCACGATTGGGGTTTTGACTATATCAGCAAAGCTAAGTTCACTTCCAAAATTTAAAATCCTAAAATCAAAACTCCAAGTGTGTTGGGCGCTTCATTTTTGGTTAGAAGTTGTGCAAGGAAGAATACAATCCCAATTTTGGTCAAACACAAGTTGTGCAAGCCACAAAGGAGCTGGACAATGGAGCAAGCAAAGAAACAGAAAATGGTTTCGAAGAAGGATGGCGCAACACCAGCAAAGAAAAAGAAGTTACAATAGAACAAGAACAAGAAATCATGTGAAGGCTAAAGCCAGAAGATCCTAATCAGCCTATATATATGAGATATATATGATTGTAAAGGGTTAGTTGATGTAGCTGATATAGATGGGTAGATGGCGTAGAGGGTATAGACAGAATTATCATTTACTCTGTGTAGGTTTTGTGATTATAATTTGTATCTGTTTTGGGAAAAGGGTAGATAGAGCTCTAAGGAATGAGTCTGGAGCCAGAATCTTGTGACAGAGTAACGACTTATATCTGTGAAATTGTATCTGAGAAGCTCTTTTGATAATATATATATGGAAGGACCTGAAACTTTGAAATATGCTCTTTAATTCTTTGTTTATGGTTATGAGTTGTCTCTTTACTTTACTTCTTTATGTCTGATAAGATCAATGAACTATAACTATTTGAAAATGTTGTCGCAATTTGATTTTCTTTATTACCAGTTACGAATGAGCTCAGATCTGTTCTTTGATTAGTTCATCTTGCACAAGGTTATGGTGAATCTTGAAGATTTTGGAAACCTTCCTAAGTATTCTCCTTGACCTTCCCTATCTTCTTGTCTTGGTTGTGCTTTGGGTGAGCCTTCTTCTCTCTACAGAAGATGAAAATGCTAGTGCTCTAGACTACTCAGTACCTTTTGTTGGTAACCTAAGAAGGACCCTGGTTTGATCAATTCTGTGCCAACAAAATGGTTATGTTGTCATGACCTGCGTTAAAAGGGAACCTGTAGGGAGAATGATTTCATGGATTCACCGATTCGATATTCACCAGTGGTGAGAGAAAAATTGTGACACCTTCATACGGAAAGAAGCAGAGTTGTGAGGAAAACCTATAAAAGATACACAGGAGGTTGTCTTTTATTCATAAAGATCGAGTGACCAGTACAAGATACTCTGGGTTAAGTTTCCAAAATAATTTTTCCACTAGATAGATAGGCTCCAAGAAGCTCCAGAATTCCATGAACAAGTCAAGAAGACCTGTGCTTGGGATACAAAAAAGATCGCAACACTTCATCGGTTGGATCGTCCGGTAACCCGAGCGATCGATTTTTGGGTCAGTACAACATTAGAAGGATACATTATCGAGTTTTCAATTGAGAAACATCAATATTTTTCATGGGAAGAAGCAGATTTCAAGAAAGACGCAAGAGGAAGACTTTTGAGATAAATCCCCCTGTGGATTAAGGTTTTCTTGATGGAGGTGGGGATGTTGACTATGTCCCCCGCTGAGATGGCAGCGTAAACACCCTCGCTTGGGTTGGGGTGAGTTTGGGGTGGAATCATGGCCTGAAAGAGGGGAGAGGGTTCTTTGAAAAATGGGGGAGTAGCAAGAAATGGACTCAAGGGATGAGAGAGACTTGAAAAGAGCCACCATAGTTGAGAAGTGGTGGCGTGGTAAGATAAATACAGCAGTGAAACAGTCTGAGAAGTTGTGGAAAGAAGTCAGACCAGGAGAATTTGAGGAAGAATAGATGGAAGAGTTGTGAAAGATGATAAGACATGAAAGATTGGCCAGTCAAAGATTAAATGAGAGAGAAGCGCAGAGAGAAATAAGTCCCCAAGTGGGTGGACACGAAGAAGAAGGTGGAGAAGCACGGGAAGAGGAATTTGGCATGGATATTGAAGAAGAGAGAGAAGATTCATCCCCGATGCCAGGAAAGATCAGGAATCCGACTGAAGATATTGCTCCAGAGGATGAGAACGAGACCCCGTAGATCAAAGAAACCCGCCCCGAAGCCAATGGCACCAGCCCTGAATCACCCATACCCCAAGTGTCTTCTATACAAGTGGTAAATTATATACTAACTTCTTATGTTATTCATGTTCCATTACAGTCAGTGAGTCAGTCACAACCAGGAAGCACGAACACTGGGAGGATATTGGGATCCCCTGGTAGATCACAACCATGACCATTAGGTTTTATATTGGTAGGAGCAGTAAGATCAGTAATGGTTGGTAACGAGGGAGGTTCGATTACTCGATACCTAGAATTCTGGGGTAAGGGAGACGAGAATGTTGAGTAGCATTGGTTCTTATGTGAAGCAATTTGGAGGTCCAGAGGGACTCTAGATGCAAATAAATTGGTTGAGTTCTAGACTACCTTGAGAGGTCGTGCTCTCAAATGGTACATGAAGGATATTGATCCAAGAGTACCATGACTGCAAGGTCAAGCATTCACCCTTGACCAAGTACGGAAAAAATTCATAGCGGAGTTTAAGCTACCTCAGTCAGAGCAACAAGCTCTGTCTAAGTTGCACAAAATTCAATAAAGGGAAGGTGACTCAGCCTGGGAATATAGCCAGAAGTTTAAATATGTTATAGGGAGGTTATTTCATCCAATTCATGAGGAACATCAAAGAGAATGGTATATCCATGGATTTCTACCTCCGACAAGGATTCCGTTAACGCAACAACAAATCGCAACTTTGACAGATTCCTTTGAACAATAAATGACAATTGAAGCCATGGCAGGATATCCAGGGAGCTTGAGAGTTATCATACCCCTAGCAGATGAAAATTTGGCACAACTACAAGGAAAAATATCAGCACTTACAGAGAATATTCAAGAATTGACAATACCCATACCAGGACGATTGCAAGTCTGGTGTACTGGATGTTACACAGAAGAACATATGGTGAACGAATGTCCACAGATAAGGGGAATGGAACCTCTTCAGAATCTGATGGGACCCTCACCAGGACCCACGGGAGGAGTTGCGCAAGTATCCACAAATTTTTCGTTCCATACCCCAACCCCGTATCATGCTTTTCCAGGTAATCAAGCACCGTTGTCAGTTGAGTATTGTGAGATTTTTTGAATCCATGGGCATGGGCCAAGATAGTGCCCAATTATTCAGAAGTATTCAATAGTATCGAATATTGTGCATTGTGAATTTTGTGCATCTACCACACATGCTACAAATCAGTGTAAAGCGTTGGATGCACTTGCAGAAAGATTGGATCGAACATCATTCAGGGTGAATGAAACCCCTCAGGGATTAGGAAGAGGTCGAGGAGGTGGAGCTAGAGAAGACTTCAGAGGAGGAAGAATTAAGGGAAGAGGACCAAGTAGATGCTACAATTGTGATGAGCAAGGCCACATGGCTAGATATTGTCCTCACCATGGTGCTCTCACTACAGAACCAATGGGCACGCAAATGAAGATTGCCCAGAGATAATTGTGAAATGGGAAGATCGGGTACGTCAACAAGGAACTAATATTATAAGTTTAGAGATAAAGAGAGTCATTAGAGGACAACTACCCAACCTTAATATTGTTACTCGAGGAGGACCAAAGATTGGCGCAGATGATGATAATTTACCTTAGATCCAAAAATCAACACCTAAGGACAGGTATGATCCTCTAAAACATAAATTATTCTTTAAAAATGCAATAGAAGTATTCCAGAGTATCCATGGCCCTGAGTTAGAAGAAAAACTCCTCATCATGTTGTTTATCCTAACGTCGTGCACCCCTACACCTTGAAACCCCGTAGTCCTGATAAGACAACATAAGTAGTCACAAAATGTAGTTGACCTTTGGTTTCAGTTATTTTCTGATATTCTTAGGATTGATTAGCTGCGAAAAAAGTTGTACAATGCCCTGTAGCTAGTCCTAGCAACTGAAGAATCTCCAGAAACTAGAATAAGGACCAATCTTCCTTAGAAGAATACTCAGAGAGTGCAAAGAAGGAACGAACTAGAAAAGAGTTCATATTAGCAAACTAGCCAGATGAGTTCAAGATTAAGGATGTTATGTTAGATCTAGGATCTCATGTTAACATACTTCCTAAAAAGAATTGGGAAGCTTTTGGGAAACCCTAGTTGACATATTCCCCAATCCAGTTAAGAATGGCCAATCAGTAATGTATTTTTCCAATAGGAAGACTAGAGAATGTGGAAATAGATGTTCCAGGAGTAAAGAATGTAGCTGATTTTGAGGTGATCGAAATCATGGGGGATAAGGACCCTTATCTTGCATTACTTGGTATCGATTGGGCTTATGATAACTACGTGGTGATTGACCTAAGGAGAGACACTATGACATTTGAGGCAGACGGAATAAAAGTAGTTCAACCCTTGGATCTGTATGTAGGCCCTCGATACATGGAACCAACAGACAACAATATGGAAGGGGAATATTTGGATCAGCTATATGTTGTAATAGCAGGAACGAGAGAAGACTACATAAATCCTATTGATGATGGATCAGTAAGTTGGAGGAGCATACAATTAGCAGACGGAGATTCAGAACTAACATTTGACAGTTGGCAGCAAGGTTCATATGAAATATTTTCAAGAAGATGCGCAACTGTCAGATCCACTAGATGGGTTGGAATCAAGGTAAGAGAACACCCGATGTAAAATGGTACCTCATAACTTGAAATCTTTCTGGTCAACATGGAAGAGAATCTAGCGGAGGATCAAAGGATTTCAGTTGTGGACTTAGCCCTCCAGGACACCCCTACCAGATGGTGGACTAGTCACAAAGCCTAGATTAAGAACTGGGGGGATGTGAAGCAAGTTATCCGATATAGATTTTGAGATAAGGAGCAGATGGAATCAGAGATCCAAATGGATTTCCAAGTTGTGCAACTGTTCAATGGACAGTCGGATCCTAAAGCACATATTGAACAATGTGTGAGACAGTGGCAAGTTGTGGAAATACCATCTCGTTTGTGGGTTCAATTATTTCCCCATTCGCTAGGTATGATTCCTAAATCCCGGTACATGCATGAAGAAACCAGAAGACAGACCAGCGATTGGAAAATGTTGGTAGATCAATTTTGCAAGGACTTCTCATTTACAAGTACACTAAGCTTAAGATAGTCCTACAGAGAATTAAAGAATTCCTTTTTACCGATGTTGGTGAACGGAAATCAGACCTAGTGGTGTGTGCAAATCATAGCCAAGGACTTTACTCTAACCTTCACCTAGACACGGACAAGACACATATAGGATGTTATAATATTGAGAAGGATTTGGAAAACCCTGATGATTTAGAAGAATTGAGAAACTTAGCCATTAAGGAAACAGAAGGAAGCAGAGAAATCCAGAATACTATACCCAACCAGAGTGATAGTTATTATAATTATCCATTGAAGTTGTGTAAAGTCAATATAGGAACTACAAAGCAACCTAATATAGCCTTGGTAGGAGATTACTTGGATGAGAAAACTATCCAAGAAATACATAGCTTGTTGCGGGAGTACGAGGACCTATTCCCAAATCCATTTTCAAAGCTAAAAGGGATTAAAGGAGCTATGGGAGAAATGAAAATTGAACTAACACCAGGATCAAATCATGTAAGGCATAGACCATATCGCCATAACCCCAGAGTGAAAGAGAAGGTTAAAAGGGAAATAGAAAAAATGCTTGAGGCTAGACTTATTTTTCTAGTGGAAGATGCAGAATGGGTTAGCCCAATAGTCATCCAGAGTAAGAAAGTTATAGAGGATATTAGGGTATGTGTAGACTAAAAAATCCTTAACTCTGCCTGTGTGCATGACCCTTAACCAACACCTTTTACTGACGAGGTGCTATAACAGGTTGCAGGGAAATGATCGTACTTATTTACAGATGGATTTTCGGGGTATCACCAAGTGAGAATTGTTGAAGAAGACAAAAGGAAGACCAAATTCATAACAGAATGGGGGTAATTTGCATATAATGTGATGCCCTTAGGCCTAAAGAATGCCCCTACAATTTTTTCCCGGATTATAATACCAGCTTTCCGAGAATTTATTCACAAATTTATAAAATTTTATATGGATGATTGGACGGTATACAGTCTACTCAAGGGACATGCAGCGCTACTATGCCTGATGTTTGATAGATGTAGGGATTTGCATATATATTTGAACCTCAGAAAGTGTATCTTTTGTGTGCCACATGGAAATTTTTTAGGCCACATAGTATGCCAAGAAGGAGTACTGGTAGCCAAGAAGGAGTACTGGTAGACCCAGCCAAAGTTGTGGTTATTGTCAACATGCCACCTCCTACGAGCGTTAAACAATTGTGCTCCACATTGGGGCACACAGGGTACTATCGTAGGTTTATCAGAAGGTATGCAAACATTACTGCACCTCTGGAAAATATACTAAAGAAATCAGAAGCGTTCCAGTGGACGCCAAAGTGTGATAAAGTGTTTGACATCCTAAAGGAAAAGCTAAACACAACACCTATTCTAATATTTCCGAACTGGGAAAACGAATTTCACGTGCACGTAGACGCATCAAGTATCACCCTGGGAGTCATCTTAGTGCAACCAGGAGATGGAGACATGGGTCATCCTATCTATTTTTCTAGCAGGAAGTTGTCACAAGCGGAGCGCAACTATACAACCATGGAAAGGGAGGGTTTATCTATGATTTACACTCTACAAAATTTTAGACATTACTTGTTAGGCTCCCATTTTAAGTTCTTTAATAATCATTCTGCGTTAACATATCTAGTTAACAAGCCTATTTTTTAAGGAAGAATTTGTCGATGGTTGTTATTGTTTCAGGAATTTTCATTTGAGGTGATCATTAAACCTGGAAGATGAAACGTGAGCCCTGATCACCTGTCTAGATTAGAGTCAGAAGAAAGTGGTCAAGCAGTCGATGATTAGCTCCCAGATGCAGACATGTTCCACGTTTATGCCATACCAGAATACCTGGAAGACATAGTGGTCTTCTTAAGCACAGGGACCTGCCCAGAAATGTACTATGTAGCTCAGAAACGTCATATGGTGGTTAGAGCAGTGGACTATCAATTGATTGTGAGGCAATTGTATAAGTTAGGTCTATATAGTATCCTCAAGAGGTGTTTCTTAGACCATGAAAGACAAGACATATTGTGGGAGTGCTACAGTGGAGTTGCGGGAGGCCATGTTGGAGGAAAGGCCACTGCGTAGAAGGTCCTCCAAGCTGGATTATGGTGGGCCACACTCTTTACAAATGCAAAGGCATATTCTAGATCTTGCGACGTATGTCAGAGAGTGGGCAAGCCATCACGACAAGATGAATTCCCTCTTCAGCTAGTTTGAGCTCTGAAGTCATTTGAGAAATGGGTGGTTGACTTCATTGGGTTGATCAACCCCACAGCTAAGCATTCAAAGGCTAGGTATATTATTATTGTGATTGATTACCTTACATGTTGGGTTGAGGCAGCAGTTGTCCAGGATTTCTCGACCGATACTGCTACCATGTTTATTTTTGAAAGTATTATCACTCGATTTGGATGTCCTAAGAGTCTGACCAGTGATCAGGGAGGTCATTTTATCAGTAGTACAATAGCAAAGCTTAAAATAGAGTTATTAATTCAACATCATAAAAGTAGGCCCTACCATCCACAAGCCAATGGCACTGTAGAGGCGTTTAACAAGATTCTGGAGAGAGTATTAACGAAGGTTTGTTGCGTAAACAAGGAGAATTGGGATGATCAAGTCCCAGCAGTTTTATGGGCTTACAGGACAGCCACAAAGAAACTCCACATGTATACTTCATTACAGCTAGTCTATGGGAAAGAGGTTATGTTACCTGCAGGATTCATTACCCTGAGTCTATACATAGCAAATATTACACACATGTCGGAGGATGAATCAGTCGCGCAGAGGCTTATGGAATTGCAAGAACTTGAAGAGGCCAGGTTTTTAGCAGACTTTCATCAATCAGTTGAGAAAGCAAGGGAGAAAGATTGGCATGACAGACACATTAGGAATAAAACATTTTCACAAGGAGATAAGGTCCTACTTTATGAAAGTTGATACCAGAAACATCTAGGTAAGTTGTGCATGCATTGGTTTGGACCATTTATAGTTGCGGAGATCCGACCTTCTGGAGAAGTCAGACTCGCGCAATTGGATGGTATACTTCGGCCAGGATGGGCGAATGGCACCCACCTAAAACCCTATATGTCTCAGAACTGAGCTAAAGGACTGTTTCTCTAGTCCAAAGGAGCCTGTTTAATAGCTAGATTTGAATTTTTTGCAATTTCTATGAATTCAGTTAATAAAGTTGAAGCATGCATTGTTGTGTCGTGACATGTATTTCATTTTTTTTTTCTGTCTAAGTGTGTTTTGATGTAGAACTCCTTACTCAACAAAGTAGGATCAAAAGAGCCACGAATCTATTAATGACAGTGATTAAATGTGATAGGGAGCCCTTTTTGGTCAGAGGGAGAGTGAATCCAGACGCAATCTTAGTCCATGTGCCACACGAACCCAGTCCATACATAGCCTTTATTACTGCTACAATAACCCATCTAAAAGTTGTTAAACCATAAAGTCGCGATATGTGAAGATGTCATCGGTATTCACGCTAGGATTCTCATCCGTTAAACGGTAAGGTTTTGAGTCGGCCACGTCCCTGACCAACTTTCTCAGTAAACTCCAGGATCACCCAATAGATTGTTGGTTGTGGAGCCTAATTATCTTTCTGATTTAGAGGTCTTTTACTTTCAGCCATGTTTATACCCCATGAAGTATTTACACCCTATAAGTATGTACACTCTTCCACGCAGGGGAGTGCAAAGGAGGGGTACCCCCTCTGTGGGGTCCGAGGGGGCTATCCACCCGATTGAGGGGTCTGGGGGCAAGCGGGACCCCAGCGGGGGTTCAAGGGAAACATCCCCTGATGGGGGTTCGGGGGTGAAGCCCCCGAAGGAAAATTTGCCTTGTAAATGTATAGTGTAATTTCTATGTAAATCTAGATTGTTCATTATAAGGTCGCAAATCTAATGGTAGAGATTATGTTAGGGTTTTTGCCTTAGAAGGCAACCCTCTTTTATGAGGGAAATGTATTGCGGCTATGATTTGATGGTGAATATTGTATTCTGAGATAGGAGACTGTGAGAGAAAGAAGAGGAAGTTACAGCGGGTTTGTTGTAGGTTGTATCCCTTCATATGATGGATATTAATAAAGGAACGACCTGGCAATTTCTCTGGTGGACGTAGCCCACACTGGGTGAACCACGTAAATTTGTGTCTCTATTGTATTGTGTATCTTCTGTGTTTTGTTTCCGCGTTTGTTTTATTTTATTGCTCCATGGTCCTATTTTTCTAACAACTAGTATCAGAGCGAAAGGTAACTCGCAGGAAAAAGAGGGTTCCTGGTTCGAGTGGGAGCAATGTCGGAAGATGGAAAGTTTAGGGTCGAGAAATTTAACAGCCAAAACTACCAATTATGGAAGATGCAGATGGAAGATTATTTATATCAGAAGGATCTATTCCTACCATTGGGCGAAGTAGCAAAGAAGCCAATGGCCATGAAGGACGAAGAATGGGAGATTCTTGATAGAAATTCTCTAGGAACGATACGGTTGAGCCTGGCAGCGTCGGTGGCTTTCAATATTTCCAAAGAAAAGACAACGAAGGGTTTGATGGACGCATTGGCCAAATTGTATGAAAAACCCTACGCGTCCAATAAGGTATTTCTAATGAAGATATTATTTAATATGAAGATGTCGGAAGGTGGGTCTGTTGCAGATCATTTAAATGAATTTACTATGGTTACTAATCAACTAAGTTCTGTAAAAGTGGACTTTGATGATGAATTCAGGGCTCTTCTAATCTTGTTCTCATTGCCAGAAAGTTGGAACAGCTTAGTCATGGTTGTAATTAACTCTGTCTCTGGTTCAAATACCTTAAAATTTGATGATGTTGTTGGTGTTATCCTTAGTGAGGAAATGCGACGGAAAATCACAGGTGAGACATCAGGTAATGCGTTGAACATGGAGAACAGGGGAAGACAAAATGATAGAGGAAAGGGCTCAGGAAACTGTGGAAATTATAGGAAGGGAAAATCCAAATCTAGACTTGGAAAGATAGCGTGTTGGAATTGTGGGAAGAAAGGACATCTGAAGAAAGATTGCGGAGCTCCAAAGAAACAAAGAGATGGACAACAGGAGAGAAATCAGGAAGCAAATGTTACAGGTGATGTGTTACAAGATGCTTTGATTCTTTCTATAGATAATATTTCTGAGTCTTGAGTAGTAGATTCAGGAGCTTCATTTCATGCCACACCCCATAGGAAACATTTTCTAGATTATGTTCAAGGTGATTTTGGACAGGTTCATTTGGGTGATGATGCACCATGCAAAATTGTTGTAATGGGAAGGGTAAAAATAAAACAAATTGTTGTAATGTGGGAATGGTAAAAAATAAAGCAAATCTAACAGAAACGAATGGTTGCTGAAAGAGGTAAGACATGTTCCGATTTAAGGAAAATCTAATTTCAACGTGGCAGTTGGAAAGTGAAGTCATTCATCCATATTTACATATAAGACGGAAGGTCATCAAAGGATCGAGTTGGTGATAGCTAAAGGAGAGAAGGTAGGTACATTGCATTTATGTACCGGTAATACAGACTCTTCTATCTCTTAGCTCTATGGCATAGGAGTGGATACATCACTATGGCATCATAGGCTTGGACACATATGAGTGAGAAGGGCATGCGTGATAATTCACAAAGAAATTTGTTGCCAAATCTTAAACAAATTGATTTTGGACTGCGGATCATTGTTTTTATGGAAACAAAAGAGAGTCAGATTTAGGCCGAAAAGAAAAGAAGAATGACAGGTTACAGCTTGTGCATACAGATGTATGGGGACAAACTCGGGTATCATGTCTCATGGCTCATTATTATGTTACTTTATTGATGACGCAATCCAGAAAAACTTGGTTTATTGCATTCACCAAAAATCGATGTTTTTGATACTTTTTAAGAAATGGAAAGCTTTAGTTGAGAATGAGACAAGAAAGTTTGAAGTGTCTCAGATTAGATAATGGAGGTGAATATTGCAAAACAAGGGAGTTTGATGGTTACTGTTCATACCATGGAATTCAGAGAGAGATTAGCCCAAGAACACCACAAGAAAATGGTGTGTCGTAAAGGATGAAATCGTGACAATCATGGAGCCGCAAGGAGTGCTGAGATTGTATGTCGGCCGTCTCCTTACAAGCATAAGGCGATGTTGTAGATAATCAAGGAGCTTACTTAATAAATAGAGGACCTTCAAGCCTTTTGGATGGTAGAATTTAGAGGAGGAACAACAAAAAGGTAACCATCTTTTGAAAATTAGCCAGGAAGCGCCATCGGTCCATTTATAAAGAAAATAGAACAAAGCTTGAGGGCAAAATCCAAGAAGTGTACCTTTATTGATATGGTGTTAATGATTTTGGTTATCGCCATGGGATTAAGGAAAATAACAAACCATTAGGAGTAGAGGATGGCATATTCAATGAGAAGGTCGTGTACAAAGATACATAGTGCTTGATGAGATCATCAAAAAAGAAATTCCAAAAGAACCAGAAAATCAAAATGTACAACAACAAAAGAAGAAATTCTCAAACACCTACAAGTGTTGTTAGAATATCTACCAAAGCTAATTATACCCCCAAACCATACCTCCTTCGGTTGTATTATTTATTGTTGACCCGTTATGGTGAACCGTAATGTTATGAAGAGGCAATGCTTGTAGACACCAAAAAGAAGTGGGAGCAAGGCATGAAAGAGGGAAATGGATTCCTGGAAAACAACCGCACTTTGGGACCTTTGGTCTGGCCATTTCATGGAAAAAGAGCATTGCAGAATAAATGGGTTTACAAGTTGGAAGGAAGAAGATGGAGGAGAAAAGTGGTACAAAAGCTAGACTTGTTGTAAAGGGGTTTTGCACAAAAGAAAGGTATAGATTTTGGATGAAATATTTCTTGTTGTTAAAATGACTTCAATGGGGACTATTTTAAGTCTTGTGGCAAAGAAGATTTACATCTTGAACAAGTAGAGGGAAACAGTTTTTCTCTCCATGGGGATTTGGAGGAAGAGATTTATACGCAGCAACCACAAGGGTATGAGATAAAAAGGAAGGAGAATCTCTGGTACGTGTTGAAGAAGAGCTTCTGTATGGCCCAAAGCAAGCTCCAAGGGCAGATGAAGCTTGGACAGTTTGGCGACGTAACAGTTTATAGTAGATGTCAATCGATCATCAGGTTTATTTTAAAAAAGCTGCTAGAAAAATGGAAGCTTCTTTATCTCTATAACAGCATGTAGATGACATGTTTGTTGTGGGGTCTAACATGCAGTGATATAAATGTGCTCAAGAATAAATTAGCCACCCTACTTATGGCGAAGGGGATTTGGGTGCCGCAAAGAAAATCCTTGGTACGAAAATAACAAGAGATGTGGAAAATCATAAATTGACATTGTCTCGTGGTGAGTACATAGAGAAGGTGTAAGTTGGAGAGGTTTGAATGTAGAATGAAAAACCTGTTAGTACAACTTTGGCCATCCATTCCAAATTAACTAAGGAAATGTGTCCCAAGACATAGGAGGAGATAGAATACATGTCCAAGGTCCCTTATTCATCGCATAGCTATGTAGCTTGATGTATGCAAATGGTTTGCACAAGACCGTGACATTGCACACGCAAAGGGAGTTGCAGAAAGGTGCATACGAACAATCAAGGTAAAGAACATTGGGAGGAAATAAAGTGGATTCTATTTGAGAGAGGTACCTACTACTCATGCATTATGTCTTGAAGGTCTGCATTCTTCTATAGGGATATGTTGATTCAGATATGGCAGGTGATAAAGACAGCGTATGAGCACCATTGTGGTATGTTTTACTATATGTGGAACAACAGTGAGTTGTATTTTGAAACTGCAAAAGTTTGTTACTCTTTCAACAATAGAGGCAGAGTATGTTGCTGCTGCTGCAGGCTACCAAAGAGATGATTTGCCACGTAGGCTTCATGGAGGAATTGGGAAAGCAGCGAGAAAAGAAGTTGTGGCCAGGACAGTCAGAGTCATTCACCTTGTAGCAACTCAGCCTTCCATTTGAAGACTAAGCATAAAGAGGTACCACTTCATACCATCCACTTTGGAAGATGGACATTTGAAGTTGGAAAAGATAACACCAGCTTAATCCAAACATGCTAACAAAGGAGTATTCATGAGAAAACCAGTTCCTACTCGCCTTGGTCGGTCTTTAAGAATGAAGATGAAGATGAGAAATTTGCCAGGTCCAAGAAGGTTCAGAGTCCAGCATATACAACAGCGGTGGAGTTGTTGAGATCAGTCTCCAAGTGGGAGATTATTGGTTGTGGAGCCTGATTATCTTGTTGATTCAGAGGTCTTTTACTTTCAATCGTGTTTATACCCCATGAAGTATTTACACCCCATAAGTATGTACACTCTTCCACGTGGGGGAGTGCAGAGGGGCGGTACCCCCTCTGCGGGGTCCGAGGGGGCTATCCCCCCGGCTGGGGGGTCTGGGGGCAAGCGGGCCCCCAACGGGGGTTCGGGAGCAGCGTCCCCCGATGGGGGTTCGGGGGTGAAGCCCCAAAAGGAAAAATTTCCTTGTAAATGTATATTGTAATTTCATTGTAAATCTGGACCGTTCATTATAAGGTCGCAGATCTAACGGTAGAGATTATGTTAGTGTTTTTTTCCCTAGAAGGAAACTCTCTTTTATGAAGGAAATGTATTGTGGCTATGATTTGATGGTGAATATTGTATTATGAGATAGGAGACTGTGAGAGAAAGAAGAGGAAGTTACAGCAGGTTTGTTGTAGGTTGTATCCCTTCATATACTGGATAATAATAAAGGAAGGACCTGGCAATTTCTCTAGTGGACGTAGCCCACACTGGGTGAACCACGTAAATCTGTGTCTCTATTGTATTGTGTATCTTTTGTGTTTTGTTTCCACATTTGTTTTATTTTATTGCTCCACAGTCATGTTTTTCTAAATGTGATAGGGACCTCTTTTTGGTCGGAGGGAGAGTGAATCCAGACGCAATCTTAGTCCATGTGCCACACAAACCCAGTCCATAAATAGCCTTTATTACTGCTACAATAACCCATCTGAAAGTTGTTAAACCATAAAGTCGCGATACGTGAAAATGTCATCGGTATTCACACCAGGATTCTCATCCGTTAAACGGTAAGGTTTTGAGTCGACCACATCCCCGACCAACTTTCTCAGTAAATTCCAGGATCACCCAATAGATTTACCTCATTAACCAGTCTTGTCGGGCAACTCAAAGCCAAGTTACATCTATAGGGTTAGTGATGAATAGTCTTAGCAATTATTACAGGACATGTCAGCTAAGCTTGAGTATAAGGTTCTGTGAACTCAGGGTAAGACGTATCGTTTCCCACATAAAACTTAGTGCCTTGCGAATTCTAAATTGTGCTCAAGCCTGTGCAATCCCTTGGCCCTCAGTCGCGATCCTCGATCCCTGTTAGCCTGTTGAAGTTTGTTGAGAGTTTAGAGTCACTATGCCGAGAGCTACAGGGAGCAGAAGTGCAGTTTCTAAGGATGCAGTGTCGAATGAGCCATGTCATCCCCTGGTCGAGATCACAGGTGATCTCGAAGATAAGGTCAAGCAAGTTAAACTCCTCGACCTTGACCTGATAGACTAGGTTTTGTTCCCACAAATGAACATTGATGTCTTCTGGAGTGTCGCTCCAGATGAGTTGGGAGGAATGCAGTTTGTGTCGAAGTTGAAGTTCATCAACCTTTTCAACTTCACTATTATTAATCTCAAAGATTTGTCAGTTTTCGGCACTACTGGTGAGGTTGCGAGATGTACCAAGTTCCTCATTAGCAAGGTACATGACAGAAGCCTGTGGTTGGATAGAATATACCCAATTCACGCCGAGGATATCCATCATCTTACTAGATTATCCATCAAAGGTGAGGATGTATCCAAAGGATTTTAGAGTCCCAACAAGCATGGGAAGAAAAAGGGATAACCTATCTTGTATGAACGATTTTATACATAAAGGAGGGGGGGGGCGCACAGCCAAGATTGACCCCATTTTATCTAAGATAGTTAGGACCACTTGCTACATAATTGCTAGAAATTTCATGCAGTCATATCACAAAGGATAATGTACATTGGATGCCCAATCAGTGGCATATTTTTGCGTCAAAGGTGTTGTGTTCAATTGTTGCAGTTACTTGCTGGAAGAACTCCTGGTGACTTGCGAGGAAGCTCAAGACAAGGGTGGAACCTTCACTTATAGATACTTGTTAGTTGCATTCGCTATGTTGAAGTGGACTCCACCTGCAGGAAGACCACTATAATCGGCATATCAAGGTCGACTGGCAAAGATGTTCGAGCCTTTGTACTTAAGATCAGACTCGCAGAACACTGCCTTCAAAAACACAGCGCTCCCGAAATGGTACAAGCAATTGTTGGACGCAACTGAGAGGTTGTGCCTAGCTCAAGAGTTGCTCAACCTGAATACACGGAACATCGCATTCAGCATGAACCGCCACCACACATTTGTATGGCCAAGGCACGCCAAGAGAGAACACTTCAACACTCGAATCCTGCCATTTTACCTGGATGAGGAGGCCTTCGACAAGGAGGTCATGTCATGGCCAAGAATCAAACACAACTCGCACAAGTCGTGGATGCACTACCTTCTATCGGCGGAACTGTTGAATAAAAAGGGTCAGGAAGCAGGGGTAGGATTGAGCTCGAGCCCAGAGGAACAAAAGAAAGAATCTCCAGAGAAGACGGATTGAGAAGAGGAGGAAGAGACGCAGTCATTGGAGCGCAAGAAGAGAACATTGCCTATGTTCCCACATCTTCCAAATAAATTCATGTTGACAGGTAATGATGTCAAAGAAATCCTCAGCGATGCCTTCATTGGAGACCCATTGGCCAAGAAACCTAGGATGAGGATCTCCCCAGTAAAGGTTTTGAACCCCAGGCCGATATCGTCAACCATTCCTCGTACTCGAGAAGTGGCTCGAGCAGCCTAAATTATTGATATACAGGACGACCCTGAGCTTGAGACCACTCCATCCACAACCATCATTACTGGACAACTCCTATCACCCCCACAACCCCAGTCCCCACCTCGAGAAATCTCCATCCCGTCCCAAACCACTGACCCGGAGCCCATGTAGTTGGACCCTCCCGAGCTACTCGAACAGAGACCAGAACTCACTGGTCCAAACCCTGAAGCCCAGAGCCAATAGATTGTACCTTTTGTACCAATTCAGGACACTCTGCCTTCAATGGAGATGCAAACTATACCAATACCACAAGTCCCAAGTCCTTAGCGCACTCCCTCAACGACCAAAGTTGAGGGTGTTATCCAAAAGAGTGCAACCCCAGAAGTCGAGGTCCACAAAGAGGCAGAGGTATTAGAGGTTCATAAGGAACCAGACACAGCATCAAGACAGAGTGTAACATCATTGCACGAACAAATGGAGCTAGTACTCTAGAACCCACAACAGTGTGCAAAGTTGATGTAGCTCTGCCTGGAAAGAACAGAAGTACTACCTTTCCTGCCATCAACATTAAGGTTGAGACTTGTGTCTGGTCCATCTACGGGAGAGGAATAGGTGGAGACACCTTCAAATAATTCAACGGCTAGTGGAATCCCATTGTAGGTCCAAGTAACCAGGGAGGCCACCCCTTCTTCTGTTGACCTCGCACAGTGGCCATCAACACAGTTAGTCGGGATGATCAGAGCCTTAACTAATCAACTCGAGCAGAGGCTCCAGCAGGCCGAAAGGGACGCAAAGTTTAAGGAATCACTCATTGCCCAAGCACACAGGACACAAGAGCAATACGCCAAGGTCCAGGTGGAGCAGAAACTGGAAAGATTTCAGGAGAAGCTTGTCAAAACCTAGCCAGAGATAAGGAAGGCAGCACCACAACTGTCAGAATCCAATGTCGTAGGAGAGCCTGACCAGCAGATCGAGTTACTCCAGGGAGCATGGTTAGAGTTGGCCATTCGCACAGAGAACATGGAAGCACAATTGTGGAAGAGCCAACGTGAAGCAAAATAGCAACCCAGGAAGTTTCAAGAGCATATGGAAAAAGTAGTGTTGGAAGGAAATAACGCTACAGAAGCACTACACAATCGCACAACTGAATGCACAAGTATCTTTCATGAAGTTAGAGATTGGATGAGTATCATTGCAAGGCGCAACCAAACTCTGGAGGATGTGTGTGAAAATATACAGTCGCTCAACGAAGAAGTTGTTATCACCATAGATACGTTAGAGCAACAGGAAAAATTTGATCATATCCAGCAGGCAGATAACAAGTTGAATGCTCTATTCGAAGCACAATTAGTAGCTAAGAAAGAGCTACGGGAATTTCGACCTGTCATTCAGACAGTGTACATGCAGATGCATCGGGTAGATGCTACAGTTGATTCTGAATGGAACTCCCTAGTCGCATCCAAGCCTAAAGGATGCATTACAGATGTGACTCAACAATTTGTAGTTGAAGCCTCACTCCTTTCCAAGAAGTGGCAGGACAAGATTGTGGGTTTTCAAGAAGTCGGGAAGCGGGCCTTGGAGTTGGTCCCAGAGTTGGGTCCTTTGTTTGAAGAAGCGAAAAAGGAAAGAGTGCAAGCAGAATATGAAAGAAAAGCGGACATGGAGGACAAAGGAAAGAAACAGGCACTCCCAGAATCCGTGGAAGAGCCAAGGACTTGACTCGAGGGCGAGTCAAGGATTGTGGTCGAAGCCTGTTGGGCCCTTCATTTTTGGTTAGAAGCTGTGAAAGGAAGACTACAATCCCAATTTTGGTCAAACACAAGTTGCACAAGCCACAAAGGAGTTGGATAGTGGAGCAAGCAAAGAAATAGAAAATAGTTGCGAAGAAGGACAGCGCAGCACCAGCAAAGCAAAAGAAGTTACAACAGAACAAGAACAAGAAAGCATGTGAAGGCTAAAGACAAAAGATCCTAATCAACCTATATATATGAGATATATATTATTGTAAAGCATTAGTTGATGTAGTTGATATAGATAGGTAAATGGATTAAAGGGTATAGAGATAATTATCATTTACTATTTATAGGTTTTGTGATTGTAATTTTTATCCATTTTGCGAAAAGGGTAGATAGAGCTCTGAGGAATGAGTCCAGAGCTAGAATCTTGTGACAGAGTAATGACTTGTATCTGTGAAACTATATATGAGAAGCTCTTTTGATAATATATATATGTAAGGACCTAAAAGTTTGAAATATTTTGTGTAATTCTGTGTTTATGGTTATGAGTTGTCTCTTTAATTTACTTATTTATGTGTGATAAGATCAATGCGCTATAATTGTTTGCAAATGTTGTCGCAACTTGATTGTCTTTATTACCAGTTACGAATTAGTTCAGACATGATCTTTGATTAGTTCATCTTGCGTAAGGTTATGGTGAATCTTGAAGATTCTGGAAACCTGCCTAAGTATTATCCTTGCCCTTCCCTATCTTATTGTCTTGGTTGCACTTTAGGTGAGACTTCTTCTCTCCGAAGAAGATGAAAATTCCAACGTTCTAGACTACTCGGTACCTTTTGTTGGTAACCTGAGAAGGACCCTAGTCTGATCAATTATGCGCCAACAAATTGCATGATACTTAGCCAACAACTTATAAGTATCAAAACATGACTCTATGAACTTTGATCTAGTGACCTTGTTGAAATTCTTAAACAAATTTTCAAAAAAGACTTCTTACAATGGACAATCTCAATAATACACTCTTACCAATAATATTTTGTAAAAGCAATGCAATTTTTTTCCTTGATAATGGGATTTTTTTCAAAAAAATAACCACAACAAAGTTTTTATTCAAGAGTGGAGTGGAGTAGAGTGGAACTAATTCATGTTAAGCATGAGCAAACCAATGCACCACAACTTCCCCTTAAAAAGGGAAGCAATAGATATTAACAAGACCATTACACAACACTAGTAGGCTACAATGTGTATGTGACACTAAGCATTTTGCCCTTTTCTCCAGGCAAGTGAAGTGGAACTAATGACCTCAGTCATGCTAAGCATTGAGCAAACCAATGCACCACAACTTCCCCTTAAAAAAGAAAGTGACATATATTGAAACTTCACAATAGTAATAACAACAAATTATTCATTATGAATTGAATTATTCACATCAACTAAAAGGAGATCTATTTTTGGTAATAGATTCTTTGAAACAACAAGGTTCTCCATTAAGTAATAAAATTTATATTTCCAATGACAACAACAATTCACACAAGTAATATTGTGAAACAATTCACACACAAGTAATAGTACTTCACAATAGTAATAACAACAACAAATAATTCATTATGTATTGAATTATTCACATCAAGTAAAACAATATTTATTTTTTATAATAAATTCTTCGAAACAACAACAAGATTCTCTATTAAACAAGGTTGCGTAGCAGCATAGTCCTTGTCAAGCAGGTTACAAGGTAAATTGTGGAAAATGGGGTCGAATTGTAAATTACGGAAGTATTTGGTGCAAAAGGTATATCACGGAACATGGGGCATAAAATTTTGTTAGTGCTAAGTTGCGACCCCACGGAGAGATAATTGGTTAAGTGTTTCGAGTTGAAGTGGGATAGGAAAAAGTAGTAGAGGCATATGGAAACTGCAGTGAAGATGTCGCAAGCAACATGAAGCACAGGTGGTATCCATGCAGTAAATGACGCGTGGAATGTAGAGCACCATTTATTTTTTGAAAGTATATAACAAAATACAATTTGTGCATAGTGGAAGAAAAAAATTGGAAATTTAAATGCATTTGTCATATAGATTGGTGAAAGACAAAAATGTATGAGGACATAAATTTAAAAGGAGATAAGAAAACAGTTTTATTTGAAATATGTCAAAAAATAAAAGTTTGTTACATATTACTGGAAATTTCAATGCATTTGTCATATAGACTGGGATTGGCGCTCACGCAGACCATAAGAGAAATATGTACAAGAAACAGGACTGTAGAAAGAAGATAGAGTGCAATACCTACAACAACAAAAAAATTGAAAGGTATAAGTGTTTGGCTACACATTTCTATTTAAAAAAGTGGAATAACTGGGTTACAAAGAAAGAAGGATGCGATCAGTAGACTTACAATGATGGTACATATGAACCCTTTTGTTATTTGTTTGCGGTTGTCGTTTCATTGATGTCATCGATGGCTGTTGGAATAGTGGCAACTGCATGTTGCCTTTGGTCAGTGGCTTGTTTCAATCCCCTTTCGAGCCATTCTTCAATGTAGCTTCTCATTGGGGCGACGTTGATCTCATTTCGGATTTTTATGTTTAAAATATTGTTTTCTAATTTCCAGAAGTCGATAGAAAGATTACACAAAGCCTGATGAATTTCCTCATTATGTACTAAATAGTCGACTAGCCAGTCGTCGATGTGAGCTTGATCATATTCAAGGATGTTGTAAAACTTTTCCAAATACAACACCTTAAACATATCAACTTGTTTATCGAACTCTTGCCTAGTTAAGGGCAAGGAGTTTGTGATAAAATTAATGCCCTTTTGCTATTTTCTTCCAAATGTCGTTTCATTGATGTCATCGATGGCTTCTAGAATCGTGGCAACTACCTGTTCCCTTCGGTCGGCGGCCTGCTTCAATTCCCTTTCGAGCCATTCTTCAATGTAGCTTCTCATTGGGGCGATGTTGATCTCATTCTGGATTTTTATGTTGAAAAGATCGTTTTCTAATTCTCGAAAGTCGATAGAAAGATTACACAGAGCCTGATGAATTTCCTCATTCTGTACTGAATAGTCAACTAGCCAGTCGTTGACGTGAGCTTGATCATATTCAGGGATGTTGTAAAACTTTTCCAAAGACAACGCCTTAAACATATCAACATGCTTATCGAACTCTTGCCTAGTTAAGGGCAAGGAATTTGTGATTAAGTCGGGGTCTTGGAAGTCGTTGGTCTTTCCGACTAAGGTTATTCTTCATATCCTTGTGAATAATTTATCTTTCTTTGATATGGCTTGTTCAGATGATTGAACAATGAGATGCAGGTTCTTCACTTTTTCTTTCCAGCGTGCATTTAATTGACTGATCCGGTTTTTGGATGGAAGATCTTGTTGTCTTCTTTTTGTTTCTGTCATATTGTTGAAAATGGTGCCAAAAGGAAGGACCATGTTTAAATAGAAATGTTCTTCATCTTTTAACTCCACCTACAAATTTTCGAGCAAACTATGTGCCCTGGTGCCAAGGGAAGTGATGGTTTGTGATGTTTTCCATGCCTCAATAACCAATTCCATTCTTTTCTTGATATTATTCTCCATGTATCCTCTATAGGATGTGACGTGGCTAGAGGATCCTTTTAAGTTGGTTACAGGGGTGGCATGCATGGCTATTGCCAAAGGATTGACAAGAAATGACATAGGAATCAAAGCCTCTTCCAATTCTTTGACCCGGTCCTTCAGTCTGGCATTCTAGGCCTCGATGCCTCCAATGGAATCATGAAGTGCGTCTCTGCTCGCCTTGTGAAGTTGACAGATTTGGGACGGCCACATGTTGGCAAGGTAAACCTCTGAACGAGATTTTCCTTTCTTATTTTTTACATCTTTTTTTCTCAATTATCAATTTTTTGGACTGGCTATCAAAAACATCGCTCTGGAACATGAAGGATTCATCTTCATAAATATTGTCGGTATCGGATATGTCCATTGGACGACTATGTTGGATAGCGTCTCCGGGCTGATCAAGGTAGCAGAGCATGTTATCCAGATCAGTGTCAAGTTCCATGTTCTCGCTCTAAATTTTCGTCTCTTCCACCTGACCCACATTTTTTTTCTCTTCTTGTCTCCTGGAAGCTTGTGAGAACTATCAATTTTAGAGTGAGGAGGGTCGTTATCTCCTCCTCCGTTTGAAGAACTCTGAGTTTCTTTGCTGCTATGGTGGGCCGTTGGAGCGATGCTCTGGGATGTCATACTTTTTGGAGTGTTATTCGTCAATTGAACACTCTTGTCACAGGGGCCTTTCCCCTGTTGCCTATACAATTTAGTGTTGTTTTGTAGTGTGTCTAGTTCGTTGGCATCATAAGCAGGAGCATTGTTGTCAGTGTCTCTATTTTCGGACAGGTGTTTTTTGAAAAAACAATCGTCGAGGCCAAGTGTTTGTAAGTGTTGTCGAAAAATATTATCGAGGTCGAACCCTCTTATGCTTTCAGCATATCTCAAGTTGAAGTTGCTAGAATGCGTTGCGAATTCGTCAATTTTGTTGATGTTTTTCAACACGAACTCCCCGACTTTCCAAGGCAGAGGAATGAATTGTTTTTTTCTCTTCTTTTGCAATATATGCAACCAGTAGTTGTATTGTCATGCTACTTATGCAACAAAAATTATGTCTATAATGTGACATGGAAGGAGAGCAGGTTTTTCCGTGGAGCCAAAAATTCTTATCATAGTGTAATTATCCAAATGTTCAAGTGTCCCCTTCTTGTTCAAAAAATTGGTTGTTTGTTCAGATATGCGGGGATCATCTTCTCCTAACAACAAAACTTTGAAAACAGACACAAAGCCATTAAAAACCTCATCAAAACAGTGGGAAGCCTTGTGCTTCCACAAGGCCTAGTACCAAAACGTTACTGGGTCAAATTCCCGGTTGACATTCTTGGACAGAGACAGTTTTGGAAACTGACAACAATGTGTTATCGCAAAAACTAAGTAGGATGACATATAAAAATTATTTTCCCTTTTGAAGCTTGACAATTGGGAACAAATTTCATGGGAAATTAACTTGCCCCAATCAAAAATGGCTTGTTCGTTGACTGTGAAATACAAAATATAAAGAGTCATCCGGGAAACAGTTGACGTGGACTCATGTCCTGTTATTCTTGTAAACAGCTAGGCAATTTCGCGGAATGTATTTCTAAATGAACTAACCTGGAAGCTTGTGATATCTTGAGGAACTAGAATCGGGTCTTCCAACAAATGGGGCAAGAGGTCCAACCCATTATTATGCTTTGCTAGGAACTATTTGCAATCTTCTCCTCTGAATGTCAATGTCGGCTCCGAAAATCTTAACATCTAGCGAAAGACCTGAGGTGACAAAGAAACAGAAGAGCGGTCCTGCAATGGAATAATTATTTTGTCTGAAATAAATTTATTGGTGCACCAAGAGACCAGGTCCTTCTAGTCAAAAACCTCAGGGACATAGCCAACACGAGCAATCCTAGAGGTCCAAATTACTTGGTTCTCTGCGGTAGAGGTTGAGTAATAAGAATATGCCTTGGACCACTGGAAGTTCTGGTCCTCGCGCCCGAAGATGTTCACTGTATCTCCACAAAACTACTATCGAGTTGATTCCATAGGTTTATGAGAACGTTGGTTTGCTCCATACGATGGTTGAAATGAACACTTAGAGTCGATAATGTAACTCTCCGCTAAATCTTGGTTAAATTCTTATGAATGGGAAAGTTCCTCGAGCCTTTCATTGATTAATGACAATCTGTATGGGTGGTGCATGATGAACTGTTAGCAGTAAAACTTACTTATTGCATATTTAGAAATGCGAACATGGTAGGTACGGCGAAGAGAAATTAAGGATTGGAGGTTTCGTGAACATGCCAAGGCGACGATGTGCAAACGATATTTCATGATTTTGAAATCAACACTCGGAAGGGATAATATAACCCTTCGCAAATATTGGTTTAATGTGTATTAATAGGAGATATCCTCAAGCCTTTCACCCATCAATGACAATCTATATGGTTCCTGCATGATGAGCTGTTAGAATTAAATGTCAGTAATTTCATATTTAGAAACATGATATGTATGTGTGTGTGTGTGTGTGTGTGTGTGTGTGTGTGTGTGTGTGTAGAGAGAGAGAGAGAAACAATTTTTTTCTTTTATTATAGACAAGTACGAAGGCCACGGAGACGGGGGAGATCAAGGAATGAATGGAAAGGTCTGAAAAGCAATCGGACAGTATTCAAAATAGGGTTACAGGGATACTCAGGAGAGGCGAGTGTTCCACGGTCAAATTTTATGTATTGGAATTTTTGACTGCAAATCGTGTAAAATGGAAGAGAGAATGATGGGGAAGTTCAGCGGTCGGTTTGTATATTTGCAGAATTTCAGGAAAGTGGCTAAGTATGGAATAGGGAAACGGTCGAGCGGACTCATTCTCAGAAGCAAGGATTGAAGTTTTCGTGAATGGACCAACCCGACGACGCACAAATGACATTCCATGATGTTTGAAATTAACGCTTGCTAATTGCATGCCTAGAAATAAGATCTTATATATAATTGCTAATTGTTAATTGCAAAAGGGCACGGGCACAACAAACAGTGATTAGGAACTGAATATTTCTTGAATCTGCCAAACCAACGATCCGTGAAAGAAATTCAAAGAAATGGCGAAGTATGGAAAGCGAACAGATGGACTTCAAAATGGGGTGACAATAGTTCCATAGAAGACATGAGGACCCGACGGTTAAATTGTATTTTTGGGAATTTTTCAGTGCAAAAAGTGTACCACGGAAGAGAGCATGATAGGCAGACCATAATACAGAAGACGGTATGATCTAAGTTCATTTGTAAATTTTTATATCTCAAAAGTGACGGTATTGTTCGCAGGTCATGGAACAATAGAAGTCCAATCTAGAGCATGTCTATCAGGAATCCGCTCTGGGAGAAGTGTTTGGGTATGGAATGGGGAAGTGGTCGGTCAGTGTCGCGATATAAGAGCATGAGTGCAAACATCAACCCGCAAGTCCGCCCACACGTGCAGCGAGACATTTTCAAAAAAACAAATAAGTGACGAGAAAGATAAAGCTCAGGGAAAAGAGAAACGGATGTTTGGCTAAGTTTATAATACCTTTTTATCCTATCTATCTTAAGCTTCATTGAACCCAAACATTGGCTAAGTTTATAATACATTTCTATCCTATCTATCTTAAGTTTATAATACATAAATACGTATAATTAAATTTTTTTAATATAAATATGAAAATTAAAATTAATTATATAAATAATTAAACAAGTTATTCAAAGTTCGATAGAAACATTAAATAAATAATATGAAAATGAAAATTATCATGTTTCACATAATTAACGTTTTTTAAATCAAATCACATATGTAACAGATATCCCATTTTCCTACCAAGATATATACTTGGAAAGAAGTGCGAAGGTGGCGGGCACAGAAAATAGCGACTAGGAATACGATCTGTGAGTTTACTTGGTTCTTGGTTGTATGCTTTGTCTGTCAATTTGTATATGTGGGAGTCCGAGTCATTTTTTTAGCCAGCTAGCCCACAAGTCCGGCTGTCAATTTGTATAGTGCGGAACTTTGAGTGTTGTTTGTAGGACACAGAACTATAGAGGAAATGTTTTTCCCTTTAATATAACTTATGTGACGCAAATGTAGTATGTGGCTCGTTTTGGTACTTTTCCATCCGTAAACAATGGCAATCTTGAGCCTGCCAGCCCTGGAGCCCATGTGTCAATTTGTATATCGCGGAGCTCTGAATGTTGTTTGTAGCTCACGGAAAAATAGAAGTGCAATGTTGAGCCAGCCAGCGTGAAAGTCCGCCTGTCAATTTGTATATCGTGAAACTCTGGGTGCTACTTGTAGGACACATAACAATAGAGGACCAATTTAGAGAAAGGGGAAGCGCTTGGTCGAAACGTGTGAATCCGCCAACCTATGTAGCAAGGCATTTTCAAAAGAAAAAAAATGATTAAGTAACCAAGAAGAGAAACTACAGGGGATAAAAGAGTGGGAAAATAGAAAGGCGGAGGGCAGTTTTCGTAAGCGCGAATTGGTTTCAAACAAGCCCCATTGTTGCAAAACCATCATTTTCTACTAATTGTCAGCAAATTCTTTGTTGAAGATTAGATTTTATTGCAACATGTGGGTGTAAGTTTGTTCCTGATACATTATTCCATGACTGTAACATATTAACTTAAGTATTAAACTTCATTTTCTACTAATTGTCATCAAATGCTTTGTTGAAGATTAGATTTTATTGGAACGTGTGGGTCTAAGTGTGTTCTTAATACATTCTTCCATGAATGTAACATATTAACTTAAGTATTAAACTTCTTGCATTATGGGTTGTTAGCATTAAAACTTAATAATTGCATGTCTAGAAACAACAATGACAATTTTGTTGCAACATTGTACTTTGGTATTGCTATGTTTTATCTGCATTGCGAATAGAATTGAATGTTGGTTTGAAACTGTGTGTAATCCTTTTTTTGTTTGCATAAAATCCCGGTGGATTGACACAGTACATTGTCATATAATTGTTAGATGTTCCATCTTAGAACTAATTGCCTAAGTAAATACAATATCAAAGAACTACGAGACCATTGAACCATGTCAATGAGAACAGGCGTTAAATCCAGAAAAGAAGCAGCAATGAAGACTCCAAGGCAATTTTTTTTAATAGCAAATCCATTTAAAAAAAAAAAAAAAAACACCGAGTATTGTACATCTATCCTTAGAAATCGGACCCAGTTCTTCGGGCCAAAACATTGAACGTATCTGCCACAAACACATGCACGAGATCCGCAGTATGCACGATCCTTGCAGTTTTCTCCTCGATGAATCATCATGTGGTAAAATTGATAGTTTTCAAAAGCTTCCCGTGAGGAAGAAGACCAAAAACATTGCAAGGCAAATGGAATATCCCTTAATTGAAAGTTAGGACACAACTAGAAACCGCCTCTGCACAGTCGAAAAAACTTCAGGGACACATATTGCACGTGCAATTTCAGAGGCCCAAATTAGTCCATTCTCGGTGGAAGGAGATGACTAGTAGAAATATGCCTTGCACCAGTGAGAGTTCAGGTCCTCATTCCCGAAGATGTTAATTGTATATCCAAAGAAGAGGACAGTAGTCCCACAAGTGAATATTTTTTTGGCTTGAAATATATCTCTAGGAGTATCAACATATCATTTCTTTATAATGAAATTCTTCCACCCAGAACGAACTAATTTGGATCTCTGGAATTCCTACTTTCGAGCTGCAAAGTGGCTATTATGTTCAACGTCGGTTTCTTTTCTGAAACTCATTTTGGTGTTGTCAAGACCGCCATCACCGAGCCAGAAAGTTATGCCCGTTACGGTTGATTTCAATTTGGGCGCAGGAGTGGGAACAGTCTCTGCATTGCCATCATCCATTTTTGTATCATCGTCCATCAGATCATCTTCTTCCAGCTTGGAATCCATGAGATCAACCTCTGCACCAGCCATCAATGCAATTGGACAGGTTCTCTGAGCAGGCAGGTTTGCCTTGGAATTATTTGGCTTGAAATATATCTCTCGGTGTACCAAGGGACCATCTCCTTTTTTTCTCCTGGGCGGAGAGAGATGAGTAGTAAGAATATTCCCTAGAATAGTGGAACCTCCAACCATTATGCTTGAATGTGTTTATTGTATCTGGACAGACTGTTGCCACAAGTTAATGAGAATTTTCGTTTGCTCCAGACGATGTTTGAAATGAAAATTGGGGGGGTATAATATAACCCTCCTCAAATTATAATTTAATGTGTATCAATGGAATATATCCTTGAGACTTTCGTTGATCAATGACAATCTCTAGGGTTCGTGCGGAATGAGCTATTACCATTAAAGCTGACTAATTGCATATTTAGAAAAAAGTGTGAAGGTGGCGGTGACGATGAAGAGAGATTAAGAATTAGAGATTTCTTAAAGGTGCCAACCCGTCGGCGCATGAAATAGATTGCATCATGTTTGAAATGAATACTTGGAAAGGATAACACTCTTCTCCACAAATCTTGGTTTAATTCGTAGTAATGACAAATCTTCTCCGGCCTTCCGGACATTAATGACAATCTCAACGGTTCCTGCGGGATGAACTACTAGCATTAAAGCTTAATTATTGCATATCTAGAAATAAGTACGAAGGTAGCGGTGATGGTGAATTGCAACCAAGCATTATACATTTCGTCCACCCACCAACCCGCGAAACAGATTCCAAGAAATGCCCAAGAATGGAAAGCGGTCGGGCGGGTTACAACAAAAAAAAGGGCAGAAGATATACCCAGGAGACATGAGGGGCCGATGGTCATATTGCATCTCAGTGACAGATATTGGTCATCAATTTGTATGTCGTGGAATTTCGGGTGTTGTTTGTGAGTAGGATAACAGCAAAAGTGCAATGTCAAGAGGGAAATTTGTATATTGTTGAACTTCGGGTTCTATATATAAAATCATGAGACATTCGGAAAAAGGATCAAGTAAACAGAAGGCAAAATCATACGAGATGAAGGGGAATTTGTTTGCTAATTTGTAAATCGCGGAAGTCTGGGTGCTATTTGCAAGCGGTGGAACAATGGAAACGCAATGTTGAACACGCCTATGAAAGAACCTGTGATTCAAAAAGTTTGTTCAATATGAAACGGGGAAGCGGTTGGTCGAGCTGGTGATATAACAGTAACAATGGAAATCTGAAGACATGAATCCGCCAAATCCCGCACCTAGACATTTTCCAAAAAATGAGTAAGTAAAGAAAGGGAAAGCAAAAAGAAAAGAGAAAGCGGATGGCAATTTTCGGAAGCGGGAATTGGTCTTAACAGTAACTATGGAGTGCATTAAACATGTTACAAGAAAATCATTTTTTGGATGTTTAAGTAAAGTTTTTGTACTGTTAGCTTCACCGCAAGTATAAAAATGATGTTTAATTTTAATGTCCTCTCGTTCATATGATTGTTCCATTAGACTTTGCATAGTATATATTCTTTTATTTCAATTTGTTTGCTAATTTGTGGATTGCAGAAGTCAGGGTCTGTTTACAAACAATGGAACAATGGAAACGCAATATTGAACCCACATATCCGGTAACTCGCCTATTCGGAAAACCGCGAGCCAAAAAAAATTTACAATATGAAACGGGGAAGCAGTCGATCAAGCTGGTGATATAAAAGTAAGTGAAATCTGAAGACGTGAATCCGCCAACTTCCGCACCTAGAAATTTTCTGAAAAACAAGTAATACATACTAAATATGTACTATAAAGTATGAACATGAGATTTTATAGAGCATGTACAGATCCTGTATTCCATACTTAGCCACTTTTTGGATCGCGAGTTCTAGGGCTGGCAGGCTCAAAATTGGGCCTCTATTATTTTGTGGCCTACAAATAGCACCCAGAATTCTGCGATATACAAATTGACAAGCGGACCTACGGGCTGGCTAGGTTAACATTGCACTCCTATTGTTTCGTTTCATACAAACAACACTCAGAGTTTCGCAATATACAAATTGACAGACGGACTCCAGGACTGGCGGCCTCAAGATTGTGATTGTTTACAGATGATAATCCCTATCTAGTATCAACTATCTAACATTATCTAAAAACGTTATTTTCAATACTAATTTATTAATATTAAATATTGCTATTGTACAAGTTTGTACAATATGAAACAGGGAAGTGGTCGGTCGGGCTGGTGATATAAAAGTAAGTGAAATCTGAAGACGTGAATCCGCCAACTTTCACACCTAGAGATTTTTCGAAAAATGAGTAAAACGTACTAAATATGTACTTCTACAAAGTATGGACACAAGATTTTATAGAGCATGTACAGATCCCGCATTCCATACTTAGCCACTTTTTGGATCGCGGGTTCATGGGATGGCGGGCTCAAAACTGGGCCTCTATTGTTCTGTGGCCTACAAATAGCACCCAGAATTCTGCGATATAAAAATTGACAAGCGGACCTGCAGGCTGGCTGGCTCAACATTGCACTCTTATTGTTCCATGTCCTACAAACAACACTCGGAGTTCCGCGATATACAAATTGACAAACAGACTCCAGGGTTGTCGGCCTCAAGATTGTGATTGTTTACGGATGGTAATCCCTATCAACTATCTAACATTATCTAAAAATATTATTTTCAATACTAATTTTTTAATATTAAATATTGATATTGTACAATTTAATTAGACAAAAAAGTTTGTACAATATGAAACAGGGAAGCGGTCGGTCGGACTGGTGATATAAAAGTAACTGAAATCTGAAGACGTGAATCTACCAACTTCCGCACCAAGAAATTTTTTGAAAAAACGAGTAATACATACTTAATATGTACTTTTATAAAGTATGGACATGAGATTTTATAGAGCGTGTACGAATCCCGCATTCCATACTTAGCCACTTTTTGGATCGCGGGTTATTAGGTTGGCGGGCTCAAAATTGGGCCTCTATTGTTCTATGTCCTATAAATAACACCCAAGAGTTCCGCAATATACAAATTAACAGGCGGACTTGCGGGTTGGCTAGCTCAACATTGCACTTCTATTGTTCTGTGCCCTCCAAATAGCACTCAGACTTCCGCGATATACAAATTAAAAAACGAACTCCAAGGTTCGCGGGCTCAAGATTGTGATTGTTTACGGATGGTGATCCCTATCAACTATCAAACACTACCTAAAAACATTATTTTCAATACTAAAGTATTAATATTAAATATTGATATTGTACAATTTGATTACATAAAATTATTAAAGGATGTTAAATATATTATTTAAAAGAAAAACCCGCGTATTTGGAAACTTGCGCTCCAAAAATTTTGTATAATATGAAACGGGGAAGAGGTCAGTCGGGATGGTGATATAAAAGAGGGTGGAAATATGAACACGTGTATCCACCAAGTTCCGCACCTAGAAATTTTTTGAGAAACGAGTAATACATACTAAATATGTACTTTTATAAAGTATGAGCATTAGATTTTATAGAGCATGTACAGATCCCTCATTCCATAGAGCATGTATGGATCCCTCAAAATTGGGCCTCTATTGTTCTGTATCCTACAAATAGCACCCAGAGTTCCACGATATACAAATTGGCAGACGAACTTGCGGACTGGATGGCTCAAAATTGCACTTCTATTGTTCTATGTCTTCCAAACAACACTCGGAGGAAACGAGTAATACATACTAAATATGTACTTTTATAAACTATGGACATGAGATTTTATAGAGCATGTACGTATCCCTCATTCCATACTTAGCCACTTTTTGGATCGCGGGTTCTCGGGCTGGCGGGCTCAAAATTGGGCCTCTATTGTTCTGTGCCCTACAAACAGCACCCAGAGTTCCGCAATATACAAATTGACAAGCGGACTTACGGGTTGGCTGGCTCAACATTGCACTTCTATTGTTCTGTGTCCTCCAAGCAGCAGTCATACTTCCGCGATATACAAATTGACAGATGGACTCCAGGACTGGCGGGCTCAAGATTGCCATTTTTTATGGATGCTCATCCCTATCAACTATCTAACATTATCAAAAAACATGATTTTCAAGTACTAAATTATTAATATTAAATATTGATATTGTACAATTTAATTAGATAAATTTAATTACATAAATGATCAATATTGAACCCGCCTATCTGGTAACTCACCTATTCGGAAAATCGCGAGCCAAAAAGTTTGTACAATATGAAACAGGGAAGCGGTCGGTCGGGCTGGTGATATAAAAGTAAGTGAAATCTGAAGGCGTAAATCCGCCAACTTTCGTACCTAGAAATTTTCCGAAAAAATGAGTAATACATACTAAATATGTACTATAAAGTATGGACATGAGATTTTATAGAGCATGTATGGATCCCACATTCCATACTTAGCCACTTTTTGGATTGTGGGTTCTCGGGCTGGCGGGCTCAAAATTGGGCCTCTATTGTTACTTTCCCTACATATAGCACCCAAAATTCCGCGATATACAAATTGACAAGCAGACCTGCGGGATGGTTGGCTCAACATTGCACTTCTATTGTTCTATGTCCTCCAAACAGCACTCGGAGTTCTGCGATATACAAATTGACAGACGGACTCCAGGGCTGGCGGGCTCAACATTGCGATTGTTTACAAATGGTAATCCCTATCAATTATCTAATATTATCTAAAAACATTATTTTCAATACTAAATTATCAATATTAAATATTGATATTGTACAATTTAATTAGACAAAAAAAAATTTACAATTTAAAACGGGGAAGCGGTCGGTCGGGCTGGTGATATAAAAGTAAATGGAAATCTGAACAAGTGCATCCGCCAACTTCCACACCTAAATTTTTTTCGAGAAACGAGTAATACATACTAAATATGTACTTTTCTAAAGTATAGACATGAGATTTTATAGAGCATGTAGGGATCCCTCATTCCATACTTAGCCAGGATCGTGGGTTCTTGGGCTGGCGGGCTCAAAATGAAGCTTATATTGTTTTGTGTCCTACAAATAGCACCCAGAGTTTCGTGATGTACAAATTGACAAGCGGACTTGCGGGTTGTTTGGCTTAACATTGAACTTCTATTGTCCTGTGTCCTCCAAACAGCACTCGGAGTTCCGCGATATACAAATTGACATACGGACTCCAGGACTAGCGGGCTCAAGATTGTGATTATTTACAGATGGTCATCCTATCTAACATTATCTAAAAAACATTATTTTCAAATACTAAATTATTAATATTAAATATTTATATTGTACAATTTAATTACATAAAATTATCAAAGGATGTTAAATCGCTTATTTTAAAAAAAATGAAGGAAACAAAACAAAGTTTTTTTAAATTCTATCACCGCAAGCATAACAACGACCAATTTGAATTTTAAGGGCCTCTTGTTGATATGATAGCACAATTGGACTTCGCATAGTATATATTCATTGATTTCAAATTATTCTAGGAGATTAATTTTACCAAGTTCGTCAATCAAGGAAAAATGCTAAAACAAGCCACATACTACATCTGCGTCACATCGCCATACAAATTATCAGGTGAATTTGCGGGCTAGCTGGCTAAAAAATTGCAATTCTATTGTTCTGTGTCCTCCAAACAACACTCTAAGTTCCGCGATATATAAATTGGCAGACGAAGCATACAACCAAGAACCAACTAAACTCCAAACAGGCCGCAAGCAAGTTCCCACAATGTTCCATAGAGCAGAATGCATCGACCTTTGCATCAAACAATTTGATATACAAAGAAAAGACGTCGTGGCATTTGTTTTCTCTTACATCTGGTATATGTTTCCAGTAGAAAATAATCGGGGCCATGGGATATATGGGGTTTGTTGCCATGCTTCCCATTTTTTAACAGAACAATCTTATGCGCATGCAATCTCAAGTACTCGAGTCCGACGAACATTCATCTGGATGTTGAAGAAATATTACAGAGACACATGAGATATTTTTCGTTTCCTGCCAAAGTTTGATATGTTTTTTTTTTTCCTTCTTCAGCCGATATGCAAAATTGAATTGTCCTCATTTAAGGTAAATTTGTTGTGTATACGAAAGTCACGCAGCATGTAGACATTGCTTGCCTTTTTTCTGTAGATATGTTTCATACGACAATTCTGCCAACTTAGGAAGCACATTTTGTAACAGAGGTTGCCTAATCGTACAATGCACGGTTGTGTTGCCAATGGTTCGGATGGTAGCATTGAGGCGATGTCCATATATATATGGACATTTTTCATTGCATCGCAGACAATCAATCATATCATCACTTATCAAAGCGGAGGTGGAAGCAGGAGAGTTGAATTTCGCACATACAGTTTCAAAGGGGGTCGAGTACGCATTCACAGCAACCAAAACACCTTCAACCTGGGAACATGAGCATAGGAATTAATACATTGAACAATATAATACACAACTGAACCCCCCCCCCTCCCT